>JAJPUD010008169.1:0-94188 GCA_023553655.1 Myrmecobius fasciatus | reverse complement strand
ACAATGTATCAATGTCCCAGTTTTCCCACATCCTCTCCAACATTCATTGTTATCTTTTCCTGTCATTTTAGCCAATCTGACAGGTGTGTAGTGGTACCTCAGAGTTGTCTTAATTTGCATTTCTCTGATCAATAGTGATTTGGAGCAACTTTTCATATGACTAGAGATGGTTTTAATTTCATCATCTGAAAATTGTCTGTTCATATCCCTTGACCACTTATCTATTGAAGAGTGGCTTGAATTCTTATATAAATGAGACAGTTCTCTATATATTTTAGAAATGAGGTCTTTATCAGAACCATTAAATGTAAAGATGATTTCCCAATTTGATGCTTCCCTCCTAATTTTGTCTGCATTAGTTTTATTTGTACAGAAACTTTTTAACTTAATATAATCAAAATTATCTATCTGGTGTTCAATTAGGAGTTCCAGATCTTCTTTGGACATAAATTTACTCCATCTCCATAGGTCTGAGATGTAAACTATATTACGTTCCTCTAGTTTGCTTACAAAATCACTTTTCATATCTAGATCTTGAACCCATTTAGATCTTATCTTGGTATGTGGTGTTAGGTATGGTTCAAGCCCTAATTTCTTCCACACTAGTTTCCAATTTTCCCAGCAGTTTTTGCCAAATAGTGAGTACTTATCCCAAAAGCTGGGGTCTTTGGGTTTATCAAACACTAAATTGTTAAGGTTATTGCCTAGATTGTCCTGATAACCTATCCTATGCCACTGATCGACTGCTCTATTTCTTAGCCAGTACCAAATGGTTTTGATGACCGCTGCTTTATAATATAGTTTTAGATCTGGTACAGCAAGGCCACCTTCATCTGCTTTTTTTTTCATTAATCCCCTTGAAATCCTTCACCTTTTGTTCTTCCAAATGAATTTTGCTACTATACACCTATATGATTGTCAAAAAAGACTTTCCCCCTCCCTCCACAGGAAAAAAAAAAAGAGGAAAGTGAAAATTGTTGGAGGTCAAGTGCTCTGGGTTCTGGATTAATCTAATCATTTTAGAGAACAATTTGTAAGAATACCCCCAAAAAGTCACTCAACATCAACACAAGGCACACAAACCAAAAAGACCAAAGACAAAACAAAAATGACCTTTACATACAAAATATTCATAACAACATTTTTTTCATAGAAATAAACTCAAAATTAAGTAATGTTCATAAATTAGAGAAGGGCTCAACAAATTATGATACATGAATGCTGTGGAAAATTATTGGCCCATAAGGATAATGAAAAATATGATACTAAAGAAACTAAGAAAGACTTGATAAGAGTTGATATAAAGTGCAGCAAATAAAGCAGTGAAAATAATTTAGTAATTTACCACATTGGAAAAAAAGGAAGAAGTAAAAAGAAAGAAGAGGAGGAGCAGGAGGAGGAGGAGAAAAAAAGGAAGAAAGAAAATCAGGCAGTCAGACACATTTAAAGTGATCAATAAATGACCAGCAATAATCTGTGCAAAATAAGAAATGCATTTTTGAATATGGTAATATATAGATTTATTTTCCTTGCTTATGTTTTTTTATTACAAAGAATTTTTAAAGGAGTGTCACTGATAATACTCCCTCATCAAATAAGAAGGAAATGTATCAATACAGATTTAGAAAACTGCACAGAATAAAATAGAATATAGTTTATAAGGAAATATAGAAAAACTTTGAAGCTGGCACACTGAATTTATTATATGTGTGTATTTTAAAAACTATGAAATACAGATTCCATGTTTCATATCATGTATATTCTTCTATTATGTTCTTTGTGTAGGGAAATACTTATATTTTTTGGTTTTTGTCAAAATCAGATAAAAAAGTAAATATTCAAAAAAATCAATATACTTAGAAGGGTACTTCATTGTTTTATTCTGCATATTTCACTTTTACTCCTATGGTACATCCAGATGTAATAGTTGTTGCATCAAAACAGATATATTTGATGAGAAATTTTTTTTAGGAAATCCAAGGATATTGTTTAACTGCTCAAAAAATATCAACAAATCAGAATCTCTGAATACACAAAATAATCAGCAGCACTATGTTTTTAATGATCAGGCTATTGCACCACATATTATACAATGTTAGTTATATTATTAGCCATAGAGGCATCCCCAGTGATTTAGGAAACAAAAGTCAAACTAATTCATTATATATTATTAAGGTATTAAGAACTCAGAATAAGCAAAATGGCTTTTTAAAAAAATTTCATTTGTCCAAATCACATGTATTAAACTGTTATGTATAGTAAAGATAAAATTTTGTTAAAAGAAAAAGAAAAAAATTGATTAACTCCTTAATGAAGTATAATAGAATAACTATTAATGTTCTGTGATTGATGAAAGGTGGGAGATAATTTAAGGTTCACGATGAAAACATCTAACAATTTAAAGAAAGGCTTGTGTCTTAATAGATCTGTATGCTTCAAAAACATGATCCTGTAAATACAAAGTATGTGCAACTATCTTCTTGAAATGCCACCTGAATGAACACATCCAAAAATTTTTAATTGTATAAAGTTATATAGTAACCATTATATAGTCCGGATTTCCCTAAATGGAAAAAAATATCATTTCAATGATGAAAATAATAATGTGGCATTTAAAATATTATCTCATTTTGTTCTCTCATGCTATCATTATTCCCATTTTACAGGAGAGACTGCAGCAAAGGTCAATTGACTTGCCAAAAATCTTGCAAATATATATATATATATATACATATATATATATATATATGTGTGTGTGTGTGTGTGTGTGTATATGCATGGATGTGTTTGTGAGCACACACACGTGTGGCTGTGTCTACATATATACACACATGTGCAAATACACTTACATATATTGTTTGGGTGTGCCTACCTATATACACATGTGCAAATGCACTTGTATACACATACATGTATGCATGCACATACACATATACATATATGCATGTGTGCATATATGCATATATGCATGCATGCACATACATACCCAAAGCTATCCCTATTTGGATGAAATAAAGATAAAATTTTCAACAGAGAACCAAAACTGACAAATTTATGATGCTTGAATTCATTCTAACCTCTCACTGTATCTCTGTAGGTGGTTTATTGTGGAACATTTAGAGTCTGATAAGAAGGTAGTGTATTCAAGATAAGTTGGTTAGGCTAGCTAGTAGGAAATTCCAGACACAGGAAAGCTTAATACCAAGTTTTTCAAATAGTTAATTTGTAGTCTAGTTTGGATTGCATATAGGGAAGTTACTTGTAATAAGAGAAGAAAGTATATTGGATCCAGATTTCATGAAATCTTGTATTAAGGTTGAGAAGTCTGTATTTTACCTGAGAGAAGTTCTTACCCATGAAATTCTTGGAGGGATTTCAGTGGCCCATAAGGATAGATACATACGTAAACACACATAACCACAATATTTGTGTCGATACATATCTCAATCTTTTAAACTATAACTTTATTGATATCTTTTGTTTTTCAATGAACAGATAGGTGGCACAATGAATAGAGTGCCAAATCTGAAGTCAGGAAGACTCATAAGCTTCAACATAAGCTTCTGACATTTTATAGCTGTGTGACTCTGGGCAAATCACTTAATCTATTTGCTTTACTTTCTTCGTTGATAAAATGAGTTAAAGAAGAAAATAGTAAATCACTCTAAATTTTTTGTGGAGGAAAGCAAATGGGACTACAAAGAGGCTGAAAACAACTGAACAACAATGAAACTTCTATTTCAAAAGATATTTTAATTACTTTATTTGCATAATTTCCAATTATGTTCCAAACTTATATCATTTCAGTTTCACCAATAGTACACTACTTCTCATATCTTCCCATAATTTAACGTTAAATATTTCTATATTTTGTCTTTTTTTCAGTTTCAAGAGTATAAGGCAAAGCCTCAATGATGTTTTGATTGTCATTGATCTTATTATTAATGATTTGAAGGATTCTTCTATATGTCTAGTAATAGTTTGCAATTCTTTGAGAACTATGTTTTCATAACCTTTGACCATTTATTTATTGGGAAATGGCTTTTGGTTATATATATACATATGTATTACATTTATATACTTGTAGAAATGTTTATCTATACATATTATTAACCTAAATATCTTAACTATAATTCTTATATGAGAAATTTAATGTATTTTTCCCTTTGACTCTTTGTATTCTTACTGTAGAAACATAAATTTCATTTTGCTAAAGCTTTTAACATTCATGGAATCAGTTACCTATCTTTTGGATATCTTTTAGATAAAAAATAAAAAACCTTTTAGAATTGACTCTGTCCCTTTTTGCGTTAAGAACTGATCTCCTAGCAATAGCTATAATAAGTATACGATCTTTTTAAAAAAATAATTTTAAAATGATTCTCAAGGTCAAATATTCATTTAAAATTCATTGTACAATACAGTATAAAGTGCTTGTCTGAGCATAATTTCTGCCAAACTACTTTCTAGTTTTCCCAGCAGTCTTTATTCAATAGGGAATTCTTTCTAAGGTAATTTATATTTTCAGGTTTATCAAAGAGTAAGCTATTGAATTTTGTTGTTTCTGGTTCTCCCTGGTCTAGTCTGTTCCAGTGATCAAGTTCTTTACTTTTTTTTAACCAAAACCAAATGGTTTTGGTGACTGCTGCTTTATAACACAATTTAAGTCTGGAAGTGCTATTCCCTATCCATCCTTACTTTCCCCCCCCCCCTTACTTCCCTTGATATTCTAGATCTTTTGTTTCTCCAAATAAATTTTGTTATTATTTTATCGAGTTCTATAAAGTACCCTCTTGATAATTTGATTGGCATGTCATTAAAACTATGAATTAACTTGGGTAGTATTGCAATTTTTATTATATTGGCATAACACTGGATAGTCTTCCAGTTATGTTGTTCTTTATTTCCTTAAAGAACATTTTGTAATTGGATCTGTATAAGTATTTGAGTGCTTTGGCATATCAATCTACAAATATTTAATTCATTTTGTAGTTATGTGGAATGGGGAGTTGTATGCAATGGGATTTCCCTTTCTGGTATTATTTCTTTTATTTTGGTATTATTACATAGAAATGCTGTTGATTTTTGAGTATTTATTTTGATCCTACAACTTTGCTGAAGGTATTAATTGTTTTAATTGGTATTTGGCTGATTCTCTAAGATTTTGTAAGCAAATCATCACATATCAGAAAATAGGGTGAGTTTTATATCTTTTTAAATCTATTTTTACTCCTTAAATCTTTATGTGGTTTCATTTTTGTAATATTATAATTATATCTAATAACAAAGGGAAGAGTACTCCCTTTGTTGGAAAAGCTTTATATGTGTGTGTATTTAATTGCTAATGTTTAACAATTGGATAATTTCTTCTGTGTCTATATTTTGTAGGTTTTAATACCACAGATGAGTGTTGTACTTTCGCAAAAGTTCTTTTGAATCTATTGAAATAATCATTTGTTTCTGTTCTTTTAAAATATTATTCAAAATGTTTATAATTTTCCTAAGATTTAATGATCAATATATTCCTGGTATCTACTTGATTATAACAAGTGATTTTTTAGATGAATTATTGTAGTATTTTTAAAAGGTTTGTATTTAAAATTTTTAAGTCAATATTCTTCAATTTTATCGGACTACACGTTTGCTTTTTTTTTTTTTTTTGTATTTTATACTTAACTTGTTTCAGGAATTAGGGCTATATTTGCCTGATCAAAGGAGTGTGATTGCATGCTTTCTCACATTTATAGAATAATTTCTGTAACATTGACCTCTTTTTTGTTTTTGTTTTTTTTTTCTTTTAGATTCTCATGTAAGTCAATCAGAACCAGAAGTGAGAAGTGTTGGTCATACTGTCCTCACATGACTAGTTCCCTTATAACTAGTGTCTTTCCTTTTCTCATATATAAATTCTCTATTTGTTCTACTGCGCCTTTTCTGTTTTGTATTTTTTAAGATGCCCTATTTCTTTTGTCCTCAGTTTTCTTGCCATACAGCTGTACATAGTAATTTCTAATTTTGTAATAGTGATTTCTTTTTTATTTATTCTAATTTGGTTGTGATCATATCTTGTTCATTTATTATTTGGCTTTATTTATTTAATGCCTTCATTTAATTGGATTTGCTAGAGATATTTTCCAATAAGGATCTTTCAGCACTGTCTTTCAATTCTGTAATATTTTGATTTAAATGTTATAGCATAGGCTGCTTTTTCAAAATCTGCCCAATTTATTCTATATCAATTCATATAATTCTTTTCCTGTCTCTTTGAAACCATCTATTTCCTCATTTCTTACATGGCACTGTAGTATGGAGCACTATATTTCTCCATCACATTTATAAATCACAACAGAAGAATTAAACAGAAAAGAAATACAAAACCAAAAAGAACATTATCTTGTGCCCAGAAGAACATCAGGGAGGATTCAAAATATATAAAAACAAATGAGTAGATTAAGAAAACACACACACACACACTCACGTACATATGTATGTATACATATATTTATATGTATATATATACATGTATACATATATACGTATATATGTACATACCTATATACAGATATATATATATATATATGTGTATATATATATAAATAAATTAGGAGAAGAAATTATATTCGTGAATGACCATTTTTTTTACTTCCTTGTAAAATTATTTTTTCGTTCTCTGTTGCTCACCTTATTTACTTTGTTCTTTTTTCCTTCTTTCATTCCCCCAACACCCCAAGAAAAATACAGTTAAGAAAAGATGTATTTATGTATACATATGTAGATATATACAAACTCAAATATTCATACCCACATCACCCTACATACATGTATTTCTTATCCTTGCTGCCTCTTTAATTAAATTCTACTCAATAACTTGCCTTGCTATTACTTAATCTCCCTCCACCCAAGGATGCCTCCCTTGTCTTCTTCCCTCACTCTTTATTTCCACATCCACTCATCCCTCCCCGATTATTTTTTATAGATTTTAGAAGGTGCTATACCCTTCATAGTATAATATGCAGTGTTGACTAATGAATTCATTTCTGATGTGAATTGGTTGATTGACCTTTTTTTTTATTAAAAGCTTTTTATTTACAAAACACATAAGTGATTTTTCTTCATTGACCTTTGCAAAACTTTTTTTTGTTGTTCCAAGCTTTTCCCCTCCTTCCCCCCACCCCCACCCCTAGAAGACAGGTAATCTAATACATGCTAAATATGATAAATTATATGGCAAATCCAATATATGTATACAAATCTATACAGTTATCTTACTGCACAAGAAACATCAGGTCTAGAAAGAGAGAGAGAAAAAAAAACAACCTAAGAAGGAAAACAAAATGCATGGAAATGTTCACAGAAAGTGTTAAAATGCTGTGTTGTGGTTCACACTCAGTTCCCTCAGGACTCTCTCTGGATGTTATATGACTCTTCATCGCTGAACAATAGGAACTGGTTTGAATCACATCACTGTTGAAGAGAACCATGTCTATCAGAATTGATCATCATATAGTCTTGTTGCTGTGTATAATGTTCTCCTGGTTCTGCTGATTTTACTCAGCATCAGTTCATGCAAGTCTCTCCAGGCCTCTCTGAAATCATCCTGCTGGCCATTTTTTTTACCGAACAATAATATTCCATGACATTCGTATACCATAATTTATTCAGCCATTCTCCAATTGATGGGCAGGTTGATTGACTTTTGAAACTTATTTTTAAACTGCGAGTCTTTAGTCAGGATGCTATGGTACTCAGCTTTAAAAAGATTTTGAAATCACTTGATGCTATGAACTAAATGTTGACTGAAAATATCAGGAATATTTGATTTCAACTTCAGTCAACTTATAAGCACTCCTGTTTATGCAACCTTGATCCCTTTCTATAAAAGAAAGAAAAACAACTCATGAATAATATGTTCCTTACCAAATCCTAAAAACATAGGGTCACAAACTTAAATGTACAAAGGATATTAGAAATCATATTTATCCACAGTCACATGCAAGTGTGGCATCTGGGAACTAAACCCAGGTCCTCTGATTTCAAGCCTAACTGTGTCACACTGGTTGTTATTCTTCTCAAATAGCATTTGCTAAACATCTAAACTTTAGACAGTGCAGCTTCATCTGATGGATAGCAAATTGAGGTAGTCAGGAAGAGCTAGCTTCAAATCTTACATCTGATTCATTATAACTATGTAATCTCGGGAAAAGTCACAACTTCTTTGTGCCTCAATCAACAACATAGGACTTGTCTATAAAGTTATAGCTAATCACCCAGTAGGTAGTTACTAAGAAAATCTGCATTGTTTCTTATTTAACTTTTCCCAGTTGATGTTCATTTTTTTTTGATCATACTGCCTCCTCATTACGGGAGTGGATTTCTCCTTTACATTCTTCTGAGGATGAACCTTCTTTCCCTCAAAGTTCAGTTGAAAATCTCCCCCAGATACAAAAACCCACCAAGGTAAAAGTCTGTCTATTTGTCTGTGTCTTTGTGTCTGTGTCTGTGTCTGTGTGTCTGTGTCTCTCTCTCTCCATTTCCCATAGCATTCTGCATAAGCCTTTCCTTCATATTCATCTTTCTCTCCCGACTTATTTGTATACATGGTTGTCTTTCCAATAAAATTTTTAAAATTCTGTCACCAAAACTCATGATATATATCTTGTTTGCTGACAATCACAGTCTTGCACAAAATAGGCACTTAATAAATGTAAGTTGAACGAATGAATTTCCCAAACAATGTTCACTTTTCTTAAACCTACATAAAAGACATAAAAATATGGCTCCCCAATATTAAGAAAAATTAAAGACCATGCTTTGCAGTTGAGAAATATTTGAGAAAAAATTAAGCTCACTGGACATAGGTCCAATCCATATGCCAATGGATGGTCAACCCTCACCCTTGGAAGATGTATCTTCCTCATCTTAAACCTATATTATCAAAAATCATAAATGCAAAAGAAATGTTTAGCAGCTATGTAGGACTTTTATTTTTTTATGATTAGAGAACAAGACAGCAGGGTATAACATAAAGAACATGAGATTATTAATGAGGATTTTGAGTTATCTCTCCAGGTATCTAGCTCTGATGTTAATCAAATAATTTTACATTTCTGCACCTGCCTGTTATCTCACTTGACATGAACATATTGAATTTCATAATCCCTATGGTCTCTTATAGTTTACAAGTTGAATTGGACTTTGGAATTGAAATCCAAAAATATATTCTTCATAAAATTCAAAAATGTTTTTAAATGGTTCCAAGTGTTCTCCCCTGTATTATTTCATTTAATTCTGATAACAACTCACAATGCAAATGGAACCTGGATTGTTCTCATTTTTTAGATAATGAAGCAAGGACAGTTTGTGGGAGGACATGAATTGAAGTTGAACAACAGAATTATGATATGAATTAGAAGAGGAAATAAACATATCAATGAAATCAAAACTTTGTTAGTATGTTAGAGAATTAAAATAATCTCAAGAGATATATACATATATTCTAAAGTAACATTAATGGTACCAAGTTGACATTTTATCCATGCCAATAATGTCTTATTTGCACAAGCAAATAACTATACTATATTAAAAAAGAAGCACAGATCTTTAGCCCACCATTCTGTGGACTTCAGAGGCTTGTAATTTTTATCTAAAATAAGTTTTCATTTGTTTTTCAACATGATGTGTTTATACTTCATTGGATGAACATTTGATTCTTTGCTATGTGGCAAGTACTGTGCTTTGACACCAAGGGAAATTTATAAAGTAAATCATCTATAGCCATTATCCACCCTGGCTTTATAATTCTAGAATGCATATAAAATCAGCAGAACTTTCTTATTTACTTGATATCTTATTATGACATGGAGGTGACATTGTACTTTCTAATGAATGCTACACCACTGGAATTTGAGCCCTAGCAGGGCTTAACAAAATACAAAGACTTTTAGTGTAGAACTGATGAAAGAGTGTGTTTCTGCTATCTAGGGACAAGCCTAGTTAAGTGGAAAGAATCTAATCACCAATCAGGACATTTTTTGGCCTTAGCAGATCATCATGAAACTTGCAGTGATTAAGGAAGTGTCCACAATAAGGAAGACTTTTTAGGTGTTGAAGCTTGGAGTGCATAATTGCAAACATTCTGGGAAATGTTTCAAGAGTGGAAAGTTGATTATGATTAAAAAGATGTGCCAATAAAATATGAGTTCAGTTTATATAACCTGTCTGGACTGCTCTAATTATAATCAATTCTCTAGATCTTCCTTAATGTTTTACACTACTATTTCCTTTACATTACCTCTCTTGGGTGAGGTTTCCTATGTAGTTAATTATTCAAAGGAGAAAGAAGAGAATGAGGTTTTAAAATTGACTTCACAAATTCAATGAAGTTATTCAGTGTCCCAATCTGCAATTTGAAGGCACTTCTTCGGAGATTCCAATTTGAAGAGATTGGAGCAAAAAAACAGGGATAACACTTGCCCTAAGGTCTAGATTCAAGCAACATTATGGGCATGATCATTAATTCTCTTCCCAGAAATGCATGTCATGACCTTTCTGATAACAATTCCAAAGCTGTCTGCCATGTGTTGGAAAGACTACAATTTTAAAAGGAGTGGCTCATTCAATCTATGAGTATTATCTTTTCTCAAAGCTTTAGTTGCCTAATTTAACTAAGTATGATGGATGGTTATTCATCCTCTCCTGAAATAGCTTATTATGGCATGGAGGGAAACAATTCCCAAAGGTTATGCCCATAGACTATAAATGTGGAATAGTAGGCTGGTATTATAGAAATACTTCAAGATAGGGAGTTAAAGGATTATGTATTTAGGACTAAAAAGGATGGTGGGGGCAATCTCATCCAAACTTCTCATTGTGCAAATGAAAAATTTGGGAACCATAGAAGTTTGATTTTCTATGGGTTCATAGAAAGCTAGTGGTAGAGATAGGATTTGAATCCAAGTTCTTTGGCTTTAAATTAGACCTTGCTTTGAATTCCAGCACAGTTAAATTATCTGAACTTCTTTATATTCACCCACAAAATGGGACTTCTAATGTAAGAGTTATGGTGAAGAAAATGTTTTATACATCTTAAGACTAACCACATGATGAAGGAAAGTCTCTTTGGTATGAAGTGGCATTCAAAAAAACCTGCCAACAACATCAAAGAATTATTTTGCCTCAATTACTTTTTGAGAAATTATGTGACATTTTCATTGTATCTGAGGAGTGACTATCATTGAAAAGGAAAAAAAAAATTCCTTAGGAACTTCTTCCCCTCTTTGGCCATATATTCACAAGAAACCAGCTTCATTTGTTCTCTCTTTCTCTGTGTCTCTGTCTCTCTCTCTCTGTGTCACTCTCCGTCTCTCTGTCTCTCCTTGTTTGCTCTCTCTCACTTCCTCTCTCAATATTTGTTTCTATTTTTTTCTTTCTTTCTCTTTTTTTAATCTTTAAAATAGGTGTTTAATAGCATATATTTTTCTAAATTGTGAGCATACAAGGAGATATTTATAAAATCTTTGCAAAATCCAAAGTACTATATAAATATTAGTTATTTTTATATGTGATTTAATGAAGTAGGAATCTCATCTTCAATACTGACTAGTTAAATGACTACTTGCTCTAGTTCTTCATGCCTCAATTTCTTTCTTTGTAAAATGTGGATGTTGGACAATGTGGTTTCTAGAGTATTTTTGATTTCTAATTAGGATCTCATAATCTTATGATCAAGCCCTAAAACCAATCTGCTCAGTGGTTCAGTGCCTATTTTTCTAGAATATAGACATCCAGAACTATACCCTTTTATACTTGTGAAAGTTTGTGTTTCCTTCCTTTTCTCTTTGCTTTCTTCTTTTTAATCCTTCTCTTAATATATCCATTTCATCCAGAAAAAACAGAACATTTATTTAAATATTTTAAAAATATGTTCACATTGTCTTTTGTTTTTGTTCCATTGTACTTTTTGTAATATTGAAGAATATGGATACCCTTTTCAAGTTCTAGGAACAAAAGGAATCTCTCATGTAGCCCTTTAATTTCACCTGTCAATCTTTTTTTTTTTTGGTACATTCTAACCCTGCATTATTTCAAATCATTTCCTGGTTGTGTCACTTTCTTGTGGTGTGTGTGCTTTATTGGCTGAACTTATTCATCTTTCCAAAAGAATGTATAATGTATTTGATATTATAATAAATATTTAAATATATTAAGCCCAAATATGTGAAGTTTTTCTTCAAAAAACATAATTCCTTTCCCCAGTTTTAGGAAATAGAACTAGTTTGTCAGGTACTCATTCAGTGACACAATATTTTTTTAAATTTACTTTTGTATAAATATGAAGATATATAAAATAACTTCAAGAGGTTGCTCATATCATTGTGTAGTCAAGGCACAGAATCAACAAAAACTTCCAGAATTCTTAGGACACCATACATAAGGATTATAGTACATTAGCAGTATAAGAATCCTGAGAGATTATTTAGTTCAATACCTCCATTGTTGATGAAGGAATTAGCATCTGGTAAGACTAAAGTTAACTATAGGATCCCCATTTGAGCCAACATAATTTTTATACCACTGGTAATTGTTGTGTATCCAATAAATGACAGTATTTTATCATATAATTCCATAACTTGGTTAAATTAATCAATACGTTGTTGCTGTTCAATTATTTTGGTTTTCTCTGACTCTTTGTGACCTTATTAGGGGGTTCTCACAGTAAAGAGACTAGACTGGCTTGCTATTCCTTCTCCAACTCATTTTTCAGATGGGAAAATTAAGGCAAATAGACATAAGTGATTTGTCTAAGGTCACACTGTATTAAGTATCTAAACTTGATTTGAACAGAAATTCTCCTGACTATAGGCTTTTGTGCTACCTACTGCACCATTTAGTTTCCCCTATAACCAGTATATATTATGATTTTTAAAAATAATTATGGCATAATCTCTTTAAAATAGACATTGCCAAATGATAATCATTTTTAGTGGTAATGGTAGTGATGCACATGTTGCAGAGATTTATCCATTGGAATTCTGCTGTTTATTATTTGCAGTTGGAGAACAAAAATATATTTGATGAAATAGAATTATTTATTCTCAAACAAAAATGGTCTCACAGGGGATTCTAAATTCTGCAGTGATTAGTAGATTCTAAAAACAATATGGGTCAAAAGTTGCTGAGAAAATTTATATTATCCTTTAGCAACTTCATCATTTTTTTCTCCTCCACATTTCAACATCCCTCAATATTTTTCCTCAATTTCTCATATTTTTTTCTATAATCTCTGGAAAGAAGATGACACTTTCTTCCTGTCAAAACTATCATCTTCATCTGTGAATGATTCCAGAACTACTCTCTAATCTGCAATTTTCATTTTCTATTGACTTGTTATTCTATTGAAAAGCAAACAAATATTTGTCTCTTATTCTTCTAAGTTATAATTTTTCTTGGGACCCAGTTTCCTCAATTCTAAAATGAGATTATGGGACTGGATAACTTTAGAGAAACTTTATATCTATAAAGTTATTTTATTGTGTTCTTAAAACAAATGTCCTTTATCCTTTTATCCCCTTCCATTATCATTCTGTTTCTCCTTTCACTATTGAACTTCTTGAAGGAGTAATCAACACTTAAAACATTTATTTCTTCACCATATATTTTTCCTCAATTCTCTAAAATTTGGATTCTGTTCTCATCATTCTTCTTGAATGGATGGATAAATGAATAAAAAGATATTTATTTAAATCTTACTAAGTGTTATGTATTGAAAATACATAGGGAAACATAGCCCCTAACCTCAAAGAGTCTATAATCAAGTAGGGAAACAATACACAAAGAATGCTAATCTTAGGGAATTGGTGACCAGGGAGAGACATTTAGATCTTGAAAATTACAAAATGGTGAGATATCTGGAAATTAAAGAGTAAATTATGAATGAGTTTTTCTTAAAAGCTTGGTTCTAGAAATATGATGACCCTAGTAGAAAGGTGTTCCAGACATGAACGGGTTAAAATACTCTCAACAAGAATATCAATGACTTCCTTTAAAGTTTTTTTTTAAATTGATGTCTTTTGTTTTTTACATTATCATGGCTTCCCCTAACATCCTTCCTGCTACTCCCAAAAGCTCTTTCATGTAACAAAAAAAAAATTATTTTTAAGACAAAAAAATGGAGGGGAGCAATATAACTGATCAATATATTGAAACATCTGAAAGTATGTGTAACAAATCATTTGTGGAGGAGGTTAAATCTCTGCAAAGGAGTGTGGTAAAGACATCTTTTTTCATATCTTCCTTCAAGCCATTCCTATTTTTCATAATCAGAGCGTCTTGTTTGTGTGGTTATTCTTTCCATTTACATTGGCATTGTCATAAAATTTTTCTTGACTCTGCTTTCATCATTTCTGAATCAGTTCATGTATGTTATCCTGTGCTTCTGTAATCATCACATCTGTCATCTTTAGAGTACAATAATATTCCTTAATATTGATGCACCACAGTTTGTTTAACCATTCTCCAATTATGGGCATCTATTTTGTTTTTAATTTTTTCTCCTAGCACTCACAATTTTGTTACAGATATTTTGTTTTATATAAAGGATTTCTTTTTATTAATGATATCCTTTAGGTACAAGCCTAATATAAAATCTCTGAGTCAGAGTATGGAAGTTTTTAGTCATTTCATCCTAAAATGAAATTTTACAATTTGATTAGCAATGTGTCCCTATCCTTCCATATTAACTATTCATGCCTTTTATTATCTTTGCCAATTTTAAAGATATGAGGTTAAAAAACAGGGCTGCCTTGATTATTATTTTTCTTATCATTTGTAACTTGGAGTATTCTTTCAAGTGATTCTAAATACTTTGTAATTCATCTTTTTTAGGACAATTCATATTCTTTGTCTATCCATGGGGATCTTTATCTTTATCTATATCTATATCAAATCTGTATCTATGTCTGTATATCAACTCCATCTCTGTCTCTGTCTGTCTGTCTATCTCTCTACTGGGCAGAGGTGGGGGACATGAATAAATTTGATTTTTATTATATCCCTTTGGTCAACTTTAGCAACCCTCTTATAAATGGGAGAAATACTGAACAAATATTTTAGGTATTCAGAATTAGTCTTCTCTGCAGTTAATTCATTATGTAGTCAAGTCAGTTTTTTTAACCATCATATCATGAAATTAACAGAAATGTCTTTGTCTTATGCAAAATTCTTATTTTAGGAAGATTTGAGAGATTGTGTGGGTTAGAGAAAATGTCTAGTTCTACATCTAGTTGGTCACTAACAACAAAGTTTTTACCATTAAATAAAATGTCTTTTTCCCAATCCTTGTCTTCTTTGGCTTGTCTATAGCATATGACATAGTTCTGTATCTTTCTTTTGATAGTCTCATCATTTGTTTTTTATGTCATTTGATATGAATTTATTCCTTTTCTTTCAACCATTTGTCTTGGATTTGCTTTACAATTTTATTTTCATTTTTCTTTTTCCTAAGGTGAATTTCTTCTAAGGTATTTTTTTCACCTTTCTTTTTGTATTCCTTTTTATCTGTTCAACAATCTTAAATCTTAAATTATTTACCCCTTTGCATAGAACCCCATTCTTGACCTAACCATTGAACTCCAGGCATTGGTTTCAATTTAATTGAATTCAGCACTAAATGTTTATTCTGTTTATTATATGCAATACAACATACATTGTCTTGGAACTACAAAGATGAAAATGAAATTCTATCTGACATCAAGATGATCCATTCTTAATACTGTTTCTATCCTTTTTAATATTTAAGAAATCTTCCCTCCCCTCCCCCTTCTTTCCCTCTCCCCTCTCCTCCTGTACTTCCTCTCCCTTCCTCCTCCCCTCCTGTTCCTCCCTTCTCCTGCCCTCCTTTCAATTCCCCTCCCTTCACCATTCCTTCCCTCCCCTTCTTTCTTCTTCCAGTCCCTTCCCTCCCTTCTCCTCCTCTGCCACCTCTCCCCTTTCTTGTCCTCTCTTACCTTCCTCTCCCCTCTCTACCTTCCCCTTTCCCCCTCTTCCTTCTTCTCCCCTTTCTTCCTTCTCATCCTCTCCCTTCCCTCCCTCACCTTCCCCACTTCTTCAGCGCAAAATATACTGTTCTAACATATTTGCTTTTTCAAGTATTAATTTCCCTCTTAATTAAGAAGATACCCTACTCCATACTTTTAATCTTTGTGTGTTGGGTGAGATGAAGAATTCTTAACCTGCAGTATATTTTGAAAATTATTTCGATAATGATATTTTTGTCTAACTGGTTTCCTTTTTAATATTGTGTTTATGTATGTGTTTGTATGTGTATATTTGTGTTTAAAAGCATTATTCCAATAAAGGATCCATAGATTTCATAAGACTGATAAAGAAATCTATGACAGCAACTTTAAGAACTCCTATCTTACATAATATCTAAGTATCTTTCCTGTTCTAAATCTAGATATCCCAAATAAAGGTGTCAGTCATGGGGACTGAGGTTCATATATGACCTATTATATTCTCGAGTCAAACTTGAACCAATTATAAAATAGTTCCAATCTAATTTTCATGTAAATATTTAAATTTTCATATAAATAAATAAAATATATATTTATATATGCATTTGTGAGTTTACAAGTCAACATATGGCCCATTAGGGATGCTTATATATGGTTGACATCACTATCCTAAAATGCTGTAAGAATCTTTCTCGGTTTCCCCTTTCTAAAAGAGATGTTTTCCACTTTGAATAGCTCATGTTGCTCTAATTCACTAATATTCATAACAAAGACTTCTATAATATTCACAATCAAATTGAGATTCAGTGGCAATTTTATTCAATCCTTGCCTAATAAGAATTCTCCTCCGTTCTAATCCTAGAATGACATATCTGAAAAAAGTTCATTCAGCTTCAGATTAAAGATCCAGTGTTCGGTTTAACTTTCAAGATTGTCCATTTGACTTTTGGATGGTTCCTATTGGAAATTTTTCCCCACATCAAACCTAACTCTGTCTTTTAACAACTTTCAACACATGACTCTAGTTTGGTCCTCTGGGACCCAACTGAATAAAAAGAAAAACTAATCTGTTTTCCATATGACAACCCTTCAAATACTTGAACATAGCTATGTTGTCTCTCCAATATATGGAGACTTGTACTCGTAGACTAACTTCTACTTTAGTTATTTTCCTGCATTGCTTATCTATTTTATTAGATTTTGGAGACAGGAACTGTGCCATTTTCACCTTCACATACAATAGCCCAGTCTAGTGCTTTTTAAATTATATATATATATATACATATATATATATATAATACCTGAAAGATGTTTGTTCAGTGGAATTACTATTTAATGACACTTCATTTTCCAATTATTTGAGCAAGGTAATGATTGAATTCTTCTTGGTAATGAATTCACAGTTACTTTATCTCATTGTTCAGATAATCTATTATTTATCACTCACTGATTTTAGTTTTCATTTCTATTCTCTTATAACAGGGTCATGTAGTTACTGTATTATATGAATTTTGCTAATCTGGGTCTTACAGGTGATTTTTCCAAAGCTTTCTTAAAATATTTTCCAAGACTCTTGTTAATTAAAGGCAGTTCAAGTAGATTAAGTAAAGAATTCAATGTACTTCATATTTTCATATGAAACTGCTGCTTTATCCTTTGATCTGTGACCTACCACCCAAGAGCAGAGTGAACCTTTCATGATAGGAAAAGAGAAATGGTGTAATAAAGTGAGGAGAGCACTGAGCTTTGAGTCTAGCAGCTCTGGGTTCAAATCCTTCCTTTAACAAATACTACCATATAATTAGAAGCAAGTTACTTAGCCTCTCAGTACCTCAAGTAACTCTCCAAGACTTAGACTTAACAGAAAGAGTACTGAATTTAAAAGCAATGTTTAATACTGTCTCAGTCTTTTGCAGCATAAAGGACTTGCTGTAAATCTCTTAACCATCCTAATTATATACAAATTTCTATCACTAAAATGAATAGGATTGGAATTGATGCTTTATTTATCAATCAATTTGTGATGCTATGATCCTAAATCACAGATAAATTGCCAATCTATCTTGCTATAGGAAATTTCCATACTGGGAGATCTTTGTCCTCTTGGAAAAGTCCAGAAAAAAAACAAATGAGAAATTCTATTAATGTACCAGAAGAGGAAAGGAGAGACATGCTGAATATATGCTTCAGCATTTCTAAGAACACAAAAAAGACTTTGGGTTTTTTTAAACATACTATTTTTTTCATCTTGAATAGTTTTATTTTGCTGACAATATTCACACCAGAGACTTTCAAAAGGGGAATTTCTACACCTATTTTGCCATGAGGAGGCCGACAGGTTTGTTGTTTTATTATTTTTTTTGATCTGTCAATGCACTCATTTTAATTACTTCTTTGTATATGAACCTGGGAAAAATTGCAGTAAAGTAATTCCAGAGGATGTGGTTATCATGAGATAATCAACCCCGTGGGGAGATCAGACACACCTGTGCTATTCTGTCTTATCCCCTGGCTGTGTGATTAAGGGAGAAAACCTGTGTAGTTTTTCCTCCACCCCCATCTCAGAGTTACAATTAACCCTTGGCCTAAAAATGCATCTCTTCTTCAAAATCAGTCTGCAATACACAAATGACATTTGTCCCCAAGGAGAAGTGATGGCAAACATTACAGGAAGTTCTACTCAGGCATTGTTACGGTGATTATATTATTAGACTTCTTTGGCCAGAAAACTCACTTAAACATATTGCACAAGCAAATGCTAAAACTTCATACAATGGCAGCATCTCCTAGGATTTCTATCATTTTTTATCCTGGAATAATTTAAAGTGGACCACCTAAAAGAAATGCTAAGGTACATTCCCTTAGGACTGTCAGTTGTCAGCTAACTGTCAAATTAGAAAACTGAATTTTATCTTCTTTGACTTAGGTCATGAATGGTTTTCCTACCAGAGGAAATGAAGTGTTTACAGGCATGGAAAAAAATAAAAGAAATTCTCAATCCCACCTACCAATTCTCACCCCTTCTCACTTCTGCTCCCAAAGCACATTTCATTGCTGGAGAATTTTCTGGATATGTGCCAGAAATCTCACATCTGAACAGAAAGTAGGTAAAAAATAAAACAAGACTAATTCCACCCACTTTGCTTTCAGTGTAGAAAAAAAAATCTTTCCATGTAAGTCATTTCTAAAATTAAAGGTAACAGTAACATTAACAGCAAACATTCTTTTTACGTGGGATTTAGGAGTTTTTTGCTCATTTTCTTGTTCTTACAAGGAAAGTAGAAATCCAGAGAGGTTGGTTTTGGCACCAACCAAAGTGGTTTTTCCAGTGACAACTTGGATTTTCCTTGCAATAGTTAACCTACAAATTTCTTTTTACATCTGAGATAGGTATCTATTAAAAAGCAGTCAACTGATTATACTGGGCAGGAGAAACTAATTCTCAAGATATTCCTTTTTAAAATATTGTATTGATATTGGATGGGACCTGACCCAGTCTTGTTCCTTGGTAATTTAAGTTTAATTTTTGGGAAAAGAGAGATATCTATCCTCCATCTAACAGTTAAACAAAAGTGGTTTATTTAGCCATAGCAAGCAAAGGAGGTTCAGTAAGATTATTCAGTGAGGATGTTTACATTGATTCTACTATGAATAATGTCTTAATGTTGGCCATGCTGTTTGTTTATGGTCAGAAGTCCCTGATAGAGACCTGAAGTACCTTATGTCCTTTTGATTTTTGGTAATCAGGAAGCCACCCAGCCAATCACAACAGTTCCCTTGGCCAATAAAGTTTCAATGAGATTTTCAGTATCTTTTAAGTTAATAAAAAATCAACTTAAGTATTTGGCTTAGGGCATTAGGAAAAGTTATAATCCAACCAAAATGACAAACAGAGAAAATTATTCTTACTAATAGGTTCCCCTAACCCTGATTTAACTATTAAATTTATGTGTGTATGTATATATATATATATGTATACATATATATACATACACACATGTACAAACATAGATATATCTTATAAAACTACTATGGATGAGCTCAGAATTGAGTATCAAGATGGTAGTGATCTGGATTATACTCAGGGAATTATGCAATGACTTTAGTGATCACAAAGCTTTCCCTGACACAAAAATTCATATTTCTAATAACAATATATATTTTTCTCTAGGTTAGGATCACAGGACAGAATAGTCAATGACTATAGTAATCTAGTGTTTGACAAACCCAAAGACCTCAGCTTTTGGGATAAGAACTCACTATCTGACAAAAACTGTTGGGAAAATTAGAAACTAGTATGGAAGAAACTAGGCATTGACCCACACCTAACACCATATGCCAAGATAAGTGAAATGGATTCATGATCTAGACATAAAGAATGACATCATAAACAAATTAGAAGAATATAGGATAGTTTACCTCTCAAATCTGTGAAGGAGGAAGGAATTTGTGACCGGAGAAGAACTAGAGATCATCATTAATCACAAAATAAATAATTTTTATTATATTTAGTTAAAAAGTTCTTGTACAAACAAAACAAATGCAGACAAGATTAGAAAGGAAGCAATAAACTGGGAAAGCATTTTTACATTCAAAGGTTCTGATAAAGGCATCATTTCTAAAATATATGGAAAATTAACTCAAATTCATAACAATTCAAACCATTCTCCAATTGTTAAATGGTCAAAGGATATGAGCAGATATTTTTCAAATGAAGAAATTGAAACTATTTCTAGTCATATGAAAAGGTGCTCCAAATCACTATTGATCAGAGAAATGCAAATTAAGACAACTCTGAGATTCCACTACATACCTGTCAGATTGGCTAAGATGACAGGAAAAGATAATGATGAATGTTGCAAGGGATGTGAGAAAACTGGGACAGTGATAAATTGTTGGTGGAACTGTGAACAGATCCAACCATTCTGGAGAGCAATTTGGAACTAAGTTCAAAAAGTTATCAAACTGTGCATACCCTTTGACCCGGCACTGTTTCTATTGGGCCTATATCCCAAAGAGATCTTAAAGGAAGGAAAGGGACCCACATGTGCAAAAATGTTTGTGGCAGCCCTTTTTGTAGTGGCAAGAAACTGGAAACTGAATGGATGGATGCCCATCAATTGGAGAATGGCTGAACAAATTATGGTATATGAATGTTATGGAATATTATTGTTCTGTACGAAACGATGATTTCTGAAAGGCTTGGAGAGACCTATGTGAATTGATGCTAAGTGAAATGAGCAGAACCAGGAGATCATTAAACATAGAAACAAGATTATATGATGATCAATTCTGATGGACATGGTTCTCTTCAATAATGAGGTGATTCAAACCAGTTCCTATTGTTCAGCAATGAAGAAAATCATATACATCCAGAGAGAGGCCAGTGGGAATTGAATATGGACCATAACATAGCATTTTAATGCTTTCTGTTGATGTTTGCTTGCATTTTGTTTTCCTTCTTAGTTTTTTTTTTCCTTTCTCTTTCTAGATCCGATTTTTCTTGTGCTGCAAGATAACTGTATAACTTAAGATATGTATACATATATTGGATTTCTCTATCTATTTATTTATTTATTTTACCATATTTAACATGTATTAGACTACCTGCCATTTAGGGGAGGAGGTGGGGGAAAGGAGGGAAAACAATTTGGAACAGAAAGTTTTGCAGAGTCAATGTAGAAAAATTACTCATATGTTATGAAAATAAAAAGCTTTAATAATTTTTTTCTATAGATGCTAGTGGACCTGAATAATGGATTAAGATGATTTCAAAAGATAGAATATTGGAAGTAGCCCTTTCTTCTTCCATCTCAAAAAACCTCAGTTCAACCCAAAATAAAAGAAAACAAAGAATGAAAAAGAACTAGATGTATTTATAAGTTAATTTTATTATTCAAAGAAAAATTAATTAATTATATAAAAAATTTATAAAAATAAGAAAAAAATAAATTCTTCTAAGCTCTTACAATACAAATGTGGTCTTGATACTTAAATCAGGGAAAGACAAAACAGAAAAATAAAATTATACACTAATAAGCCCAACGGATTTTAACATAGAAAAATAAATATATGTATGTGTATCTATCATCTATCTATTTTAATATAAATTCAAGAATTAGGCTGGGTTTATATCAATATGTAAAACTGGTTCAATTTAAGGAAACTGAAAAACATAACGTAATACATTAATAGTAAATTTTTTTAAAAAGTTTATGTCAGTAGATGCTGAAGATGATGAAATTCAATGCATATTTATTTAACAAAAAGAGAAAAGTACTTACATAATTTTACAATACCTGTTATTATATGACTTTTTTATTAAGGCTTTTTATTTGCAAAACATATGCATGGGTAATTTTTCAACACTGACCCTTGAAAAACTTTCTGTTCCAATTTTTCCCTTCTTCCTTCCACCCCCTTCCCTAGATGGCAGGTAGTCCAATACATGCTGACTATATTAAAATATATGTATACATATTTATACAGTTATCTTGCTGCACAAGAAAAATCAGATCTAGAAAGAAAAAAAAACCTGAGAAGGAAAAGAAAATGCAAGCAAGCATCAACAGAAAGCATGAAAATACTATGTTGTGGTCCAGATCCCACAGATCTCTGGTTGTAGATGGCTTTCTTCCTCACTGAACAATTGGAACTGGTTTGAAACATCTCATTGTTGAAGAGAGTTATGTCTATCAGAATTGATCATCATATAGTCTTGTTGCTATGTTTAATGATCTCCTGGTTCTGCTCATTTCACTTAGCATCAGTTCATGCAAGTCTCTCCAGGCTTCTCTGAAATCATCCTGCTGGTCATTTCTTATAGAACAATAATATTCCACAACATTCTTATACCATAATTTATTTAGCCATTCTCCAATTGATGAGCATCCATTCAATTTCCATTTTCTAGCCGCTACAAAAAGGGCTGCCACAAATATTTTTGTACATGTCGGTCCCTTTCCCTCCTTTAAAATCTCTAACAAAAAGAAAAAGTTAAACACATAGGAAATGTATATTTTCCTCATACAGTAAGTAGTAAAAAAAAAGCAATAGTTCAAAACAAAAAAATATCCTTTTATGTAGTCAGGAAAACACTAGAAACCTTTCAAGTAAGATGCTAGCTATAGCAAGAGGAAATGAATAATTCATTTTCAATATGCTAGGCTGATCTAACTGAAGAACTCATTCATGTACTTTTAATTAAGTACCCCATATCTCCTTAAGTCTCTTCAACTAATAACTTAAGCAAAAAAGTAAGGTACAAAATCAACCCATATAAATGAACAGTAATATTACCAACAAAACCAGGAAGAAGTACCATACAGAAACATTGTATTCAAAACAACTGTAGCCTAATGAAAAATTTTAGAATCATCCTCTCAAAAACACAAAGATTTTACTATAAAATATTTTTCATAGAAATATATACAAAATTTAAAAAAATAGAAGAGATACTTAATTGCTTATGGGTTGATCTCACGAATATAATAAAAATAACAATAGTACCTAAATAAAGTTACTTATTCAGTAATATATCTGTGAAACTACCAATTTATTACCTGGCAGACCTACAAAGTCTACAATAAACTCAAGGAAAATAACTAACAAATTAAAAAAAGAATAAAAGTTTTCAAATAGTTCTCAAACCATACAATATAGCAATAATTATAAAAAAAATGTGACACTGGTATGTGAAATATTAAAGCAAGAATTTAGAAATTCTATGAGTTCAATTCCACCAACCACTGGGTTAAGGATTCATTATTTACTAAACATTGTAGGGAAAACTGGAAAATAGTCTGTCAGAAATTAGGCTTAGAATAACATTACAGAGATCCAAATGACTGGTTGCATGTATATATAGAATTAAACTTCCAAATAATTTAAAATTAGAGGAACAATGAAGGAAATGGCTTTTAAAACTATGGATAAAGGGAGGATTTGTAACTAAACAAGGCATAAAAGCTAAAATAGACAGTTTTGAAAATATATATAAAGATTTTGCCCACACAATGCAGAAAATCTTGAAATAGAAGTAGCTAATCTAGAGAAAAAACAATTTTCTATGATGATTTTAATATCAAAGTTATATAATTATTTAGTTCAAATATATAATCTCAAGAATCATTCCTCAATACATAAAAGGACAAAAGACACAGGAATTTCTCAACAAAATAAATATAAATTTTAAAAGCATTTCAAAAGGATCCAAATGACTATTAATTAGGTTAATTACTTTTTTTTAAAAAATCGCTCATCAAATTGATAAATATAATGTACAAAAGAAAAAAAATAACAATTATTGGAGAGGTAATAGAAAAACAAGCATATCAATGAACTCCCAGTGGAGCTATGATTTGGTCCAGCCATTCCAAAAAGCAATATGAAGCTGTGCCCAAAGAGTCACTAAAATGGGCCCAATCTCATTATTACTATTATTACTGATATAATAAAAAAAAATCAAAGAAAAGATATTTAAAGCATTAATAGCAACTATTTCCCTCTTTTTCTCTCTTTGCAAAACAAAACAAAAAAACCCACATTTGTTTGGAATTGTTGGAATTGGAGGAGAAAGCATCATCTGGGAAATAACTGAGCAAATTATGGTAGATTAATAAAATATTATTGCAGTAAAGGGAATGACAGGGATGAAGTTATTTTATAGACATCTATGAGAAGTTGTACAACTTATTCAGAGGGAAAAACAGAACCAAAGGAAGAATTTGTATAATAACATGGTAAAGGAAAAGAGCTTTTAAGACTTTTGGATCAATGAAAACCATGCTCACCACTTTCTGAAGAAAATAAATAATCAAGGTACCCAATGTAATATGCATTTTTAGGAATAGCCAAAATTTAAATTTGTTTTCCTTGACTATGTATTTCTGCACATTTGTTTTTATAAGGATAGATAATGAAAGTTGCAAAAATAGGGGAAAAAAAACTATCATTAAAGTATTTATCACTTGCTAAAAAAGAACAAAGGAAAGGCTAGGAAGAAACAAAAATAAGCAAGGCAGTTGTAAAAAAAATTTTGTACTTTAAGTGTAAGCAAAGTATATGTAATAGAGATGGGATGTTACATTTACATTCTTTTTTCCTTTTTTCTTTTTATATGGAAATTATTATTTAATGTAATATATTTTAAATTTGAATTTTTTAAACAAACATGTATGAAATGATAACTTTAAAGAATATGGAGGGGTAGCTAGGTGACATAGTGGATAGAGAACCAGCCCTGAAGTCAGGAGGACCTGAGTTCAAATCTGATCTCAGATACTTAACTTCCTAGCTGTGAGACCCTGGGCAATTCACTTAACCCCAATTGCCCCAGCCAAAAATAATAAAAGAAAGAAAGAAAGAATATGGAAAAGAGTGAAAAGAGTCATGATTTTTTATACATTGAAGTAAGTGGAATTAGGAAAACAATATTCACAAGAATATTTGTGCAGGCATGTAAATGGAAAGAATAATAAAATGAAATTGAGGACTATTTGATGTTAATTATCATGCATATAAAATTATCAAATATAGAGCAACTTCTCCCACACCTTTCTTTTCATAAGGATGATTCATAGAATAGCAGGTAATTAAAAAATTCACCTCTGCTAAAGACTGTAGCCAAAGTCCAGTAAGAGCTTATTCAAAAAGTTGATTCTAAAAACAAAAACAAAAAACAAAACAAAGAAAAAGTTGGCCTTTCCTAGTAAGGGAAAGCTTACTAACTTTAGATTACTAGTTAGATGATTGATAGTGTAGTAATTAGATGACCCTGAAAATATAGGAAAGTTGTGGGCCAACCATAGTAAAAAGAAAAAAAGATATGTGCTGAGGAGATATATAAAGAATGATGCTGATCAGAGAGCATCACCTGGCGAAAAGGCTCAGAGAGGCAATAAGATAACTATTTGCAATTCTGCAAGTTAAGGAAGGATTTTCTTTTGTATTCTTTTGCCATGATTGTAACCCTAAATGCCTACTCTTCTCCATGTTGTGCTCTTGTAGCATGTGTTGCCCTACAGGTAATTGTTCTATTTATGATTCATATATGTATATGCTCCACACATGATTCCTATGCATTCCCACTCTGTCCAATGAAGACATGTATTTCTGAGAGATGGTGCCACAGGCTTACTTAGAAATGATATATTGTTGCTTTACTATTTCATTTAAAAAAACAAAACAAAACAAAACAAAAAACCTTGGGAGCAGCTAGGTGTTGCAGTGGATAGAGCACCAGCCCTGAAGTCAGGAAGACTTGAGTTCAAATCTGATCTCAGACTCTTAATACTTCCTACCTTTGTGACCTTGGGCAAGTCACTTAACCCCAGTTGCCTCAGGGAAAAAAAAGCCATTGCTTTGAGTTATGTATTTCCTTTGATTGAGTTATAAAAATGAACACATTGATAAAATGTTTATTTCTTGATAATACCTGCCTGTTTTTCTTCATTTAAAGAATGTGTTGTGTAGGTCTGTGCTCTGATCTTTCTCTTTGTGTAGAATGTATAAGTTCCTGGTTTTTGCTTTACTAAGAACCAAGCAGGATCTGCATCTAAAAGTCAAAAAAAAAATGATATCTGCTGTGATCTGATACTAGAGGATATTAAGTGACATTTGGAATTAGGAGAGTCTGAGTTTGAATTCTGTCTCAGACACTTACTAGCTGTGTAAACCTCAGAAAGTCAATTAATATAGCTAGCTGAACCTTAGTTTTCTCATCTCTAAAATGAGAGTAATAATAATGCCTATCTGACAGGTTTGTTGTAAGGATCAAATGAAATAATATGTGTAAAGTGTGTTACAAACCTTTAAATACTATATAAATACTAATTATTATTAGTAATATTACTATTTTTGTTGATACTTCTTCATCAGTTTTTACTGATAGTTGTCTACCCAAAAGGGCAGAGCATTGATGAGTCTGGAAATAACCATAATGATGGAAATAATGAAACAAAGTCATAGAATGATTTATTGAAGGAACTGAGGAAATTTAAATATTGAAGAGACTTGAGGAGGTATGCGTAATTAGAAGTAAATTAGAAACAAATGAATAATTGTCACATATAGGGATTATTAGGCTTGTTCTATTTGGTTCTAGAGAACAGAAATTGGAAGACAGTGAAAAGGTAATTGGGTTTGTTGATGTAACAACTCTTCCACTTATTCATATGATGTTAAGTAAATCACTTAAAATCCATAGGCCATGGTTTCTGAACCTGTAAAATAAGTAGAAACATTTGGTCTCTAAGATTCTTTTTAACTTTAGGTTTTTGATCTTATGATGACTTGAATTAGATTCAAATTTTGAAACCTTCAGTCTTCCAGATACCTAGAGAGGTAAATGCTATGTATGGAAAAAAAAGAGAATCACATTGACATCTATGAACCCTCAGTTGATAAAAGAAAGCCAGAGATAGAGAAACAAAGGCAGAGAGAGATAGAGACATAAGTGGAGAAAACAGAGAAACAGAGACAGAGAGAAGAGAGAATACAACTGTTACATACAGGAATCACAAATGAGTTATACAAGCTGAAAAAATATTCTTCAAGAATACATACTTGACATTTTTTTAGAATATGTTTAAGAGTTAGGACAATAATAAAAAAGAAGAAAACATCTCTGGAAGCTATCTTGAAGTGAACTCCTTTGATTCTTCCCCAGGAACAAAACCAAACTCAGATGTAAAACATTTTTTTTATGATTTTGATGATATTTTCCTAATGTTCTACTTTCCTACTGTGTACCAAAATTCAGACTAGCCAATTAATGATTGTCCATGGACACTAGACCAAAAAAGAAATCAGATAGAAGTCTAAAGGAAATCAAACAAAAGATCTAAAGATATGAAAACTTTGGCTTTCAAGATTCATGGACAAATGGGAGCATGATACTTAAAGAAAATAGAGTTGAATGAGATGTACTATATAGTGAAGAAATGAATATGGTAAAAATGGATGAAGTTGATGGTCCTTTTGCAGACTGGTTGAAATATTTGGAGTTTTTCTAAACTCATTGGCTCTATTTTCAAGGCTTTCCTAAAGTCCTGTTCAGTCAGGTCATTAAAATTTGGGGCGGAGCAAGGCAATTTTTTCTTTTTCTTTTGACATCCCTAGAAGAGACATTGGCCCCCAGAAATCTTGAAAGCTAAAGTATATTTAGATATATAATCAGAATCATCACACTTTTACTCTGGTGACAACCAATGCTCTCTCTATTTTTAGTAGCATACAGAATAGCAGAATTTAGCTTCATTTAGATTTTCTCTAGTATCTGGCAAATGACTCAA
Source organism: Myrmecobius fasciatus (assembly GCA_023553655.1). Taxonomy (NCBI): domain Eukaryota; kingdom Metazoa; phylum Chordata; class Mammalia; order Dasyuromorphia; family Myrmecobiidae; genus Myrmecobius; species Myrmecobius fasciatus. The sequence continues at coordinate 65,882 of JAJPUD010008169.1, read as the reverse complement.
GGGAAGAAAACATATTATACATTTTGGCACTCCTTGAAAAGAGTTATTTAGAATGTTATTAATGTTATTTCTTGCAGGAAAGAAGAAAATACACTAGGCATAACTATTCAACTTTAGAAGCTTTTCTCCATTAGAATGTGTGCTTCTGAAGGACAGACATTATATGTCCAGTGCCCAATACAGTGTCTGGAGCTTGTTAGGTGCTTAATATTTGCTTTTTGAATTGAATTGCAATGCTGCTAAATAAGATTCCTCTTGTGTGATTTTTGAGGAGCCCTATTTTGTCTAGGGACTGCCTTTTGAAGATAATTTTAGTTTTATCATTTTAAATCTCATTGCTCAAATCTGTTTGGGACTTGAAATATAACTTAGTTTGATGGAATGAAGCAAATCCAATGAAAATCCATTGACTTATGCATCTCATTCTCAACACTAAAATTAATTTGTTTTTCAAAAACATTACAATTAATGGAAGCCATCAGCTCAGAAGTCTCAAGCCCATGATATGTAGAAACTGTGTATTTGTGAAATCTAATGTGACCATGCTACTATTTAAATCTTGCCCCAAAGAGTGGCATTTTATAGCAAGACTCATCTTGAGAGATGTTTTTCGCATACCAATCAACCTGAGTTACCCAATATCAAATACCTCAAACTGACAGAGTGTACTTTGGAGGAAGGCCAGATTCTATTAATTAACTTTTATCTCATTTTTTTTCTGGTGCATTGAATGTTCTCTAAACCTCAGGAATTCAGTGTTTATTTTAATTAGCAACAAGTATTTGAATGGGAAACACACGGAGGAATATTAAGTTACTACACAGGATCAGTTCTTGATGAGATATATGTTAAGAATGTCATCCATGACCCTAAATTTTTTTCCTCCAAAAAATTTCAGTGGTTTATAATCCAATGTAAAGTAGCAAAGAATGCACAAAGGGCATTCAAATAAAGGTATGATTATTTTATTGGTTAAGGCTATTAAAAATTCTGTAAGGGACCTAGTGTAATTTTTTTTTAAAACTTGCTTCCCTAAACCTTCACTTTTTTTGGATAAAATCATGCTTTTTGAGGTTGGTGGACTTGAGATCTTTGATAGAAAGATAAAAGATGGTGATTCTGCATACCTTCATACCTTTAAAGAAAGATAAAAAAGACTATTATTTCACTTATTATGCATTTTCATTCCTATTGAACATCTATGAAATATAGGATATATGCTAAACTACTATAAAAAGTCCTGAAGGAATATAGAACATAGACAATGTAGTATATGGCCCCTTTCCTCAGTGTGCTTATATTTTAATTTAGGCAAATCTGAATGAATAAAAAGGAATGGGGTGGGACAAACAACATAGTAAGCTTGATGTTTGGGGCTGATACAGAATCTAGTATTATGATACTTAGGTTAATGAATTTCTATTTTTGGCTTTTAATTTTCCCTTAGAACTCTATAGTCAATAAAAAAATTAAATATGCAAATTATACAGTTTGATTCAAATATGATAAAATGACTAAATAATTTAAATTTCATTTCACAAATTAACATAGGGATTCAGTCAGGCCATGGATTGCAATCAGCAGGAAGATATAAAAATTCAAATTCAGCTCCTGTATTAACTACTAAAAATGTAAATCAGTTAAAAAGCTTAATTCTATACTTTTAACAAGTAATGTTTAAAATGGTGCTAGACATTTTAACTTTTAGCACGTTATATAATTGCCTTTCATGTATATGACTACATGTTATATAACTACCAGGACAACGTCAAGCATAGATACAATAAATACTTGCTAATGACTTTTAGGAAAAACAGCAACAACTATAGATTCCTAATAGGATAAAAGATCCTTAATACAAAAGAAAAAAATGCAGCTCTTTGGGGTAGGATTATTTCAGGCTTATCACTGAAGTTCAAATTGCCTCAAAACATAACATAATATAATAAGTATATAGTCCTGTTAGACTCCTGTATTTAATGGATTAAAGGCAATGTTGTTAGCAGGCAAGGAAAAAGTTGCTCACTAATTTTTTTCCTGCCAGAGAGTCCGAGACTATCCTCGATTTATAACCAAGAGGAATCATCTTAAAAAGTAGGAGTAGGATCCTCATCCATTTCAGGTTAGCTTCTAAAATAGCCTTTCAATGGAATCTTTTTATTTTCTTCCTCCAAAACTAGACCATTGTTTGTGTGATTGATATAGCTTTTTAAAAAATCTACATTTTTTAATAAAACTTGATAAAAATGGTCTTTTAAATGATAGTCACCAGAACTAGTTTGATAACTATAGACTTAACAAAAATACACAAAATTCACTTGATATCTCCAGCAGCTTCAGCTTTTTAGCCTGATCTCCTTTAGCATTTCTCTTTTTGTTCCCATCGTTACAGAGGTCAGCCTCTCCCTTTTCCCCTTTCTTCACTCCTTTCTTTGTAAAATGTATTTTGAGATTTGGATTCGGGCTTCATATGATATGTTAACTGAATAATGAGGCCAATCTCATCCTCACCTGGTTCATGTCTCCCTTAGCATCACCTTCAACTATTCTCATAGTTAAGAGGATGGCCATAGTAGGTAGCAGCAGAAGAAATGAGTTTCCTATTGCAGTACTGGCCAATCTAGAGGTTGCCATACTTATTCCCCACACTACTTTAAAATAGCTTTGTGATAAGATTCCAGATTATTTTTTTTCCTATGGTCTTAGATGGATGTAATTTGATAACAATGAGAAAAATACAATCATTTTAAAATGATAAAATGTTTAATGAACATAAGGTTCCATTTGTCTTATCCTCTATCTATTAATGCATGCTATGCTTTCTCTAGCCCAACTCTAATTCCCAACAAACCTTAGTAGATGGTTTCATGTTTTTTTTTGTTTTTTTTTTATGGCCATTCTTAAGAGATTTACAAAAATGGAGGAAATGACTTTTACTTTATACAAATCAGTAAATACAAAATAGATAAAAAGTGATTTTAAGAAGGAAAGATCTGTGAATATTTTCATTTTTTGTTCCTCAGGCATGAATGTACTCCCTATGGGGCAATTGGTACATTGGATAGAACATTAACCCGGAAGTCAGGAGGACCTGAATTCAAATTCAAATATGGCCACAGATATTTAATACTTACTAGCTGTGTGACCCTGGGCAAGTCACTTAACTTCAATTACCTCAGGAAAAAAAAATGTACTCCTTACTCATCTCTGCCTTCTGGTTTCCTTCAAGTCCCAACTAAAGTCCTATTATCTACAGAAAGCCTTTCCCAATACCTCTTAATTTTCATGATTTATCTTTGTTGATAATTTTCTATGAATCATATGCACACAGAGACAGATAGACATATACTTAATTGTACATAGTTATTTGCTTGTTGTCTCTCCATTAGATTATGAGCTCCTAGAATTCTGTTCCTGCCTTTTGCTTTTCTTTGTGTACTTATTATTTAAGCACAAGGCTATAGCATGTATTATGCTATGTAGTTAACAAGGGCCTTAATATACAGTTAGGTACTTAATAAATATTTACCAATTGATTGACTGACAATTGAAGGAATAAGGAGAGGCCTCATTCACAACCTATTCTTCAAAGTGTTATAATAGGAAAAATTGCTGGAGAAAAAAAGGATTCAAATCGACTCTCAAGAATTTTTTAACTGGGTGATTATGGACAAGACACTTAAATTCTCTGAATATCATACCCCTTACTTTTCTATCTAGATAATCACATGTAATTCATGGAATTTTCACTGAAGATAAAATGAAATATATGCATGTTTGTACACATGACATTTTGTAAACTTTAAAGCACTATATAAACATTAATTATTATCCTGTCTATGTTTTCCCATTGGAAAAAGGACAAATTATCTCCTAGAAAAAATGCAAAAATTGCCAGAAGACTTTTTTTTTTCAATGTAAGTCATTTTGGTAAATTTAAACTTTTATGGCTAAAGATGTTTATAAGGAAAATCCAAAGCCAAATTCTCAAGGCTTCTCTTTGGGAAATTGAAGGACACTTCCTACTTGGTATCTGTAGGTTTAAGCAGATTCTGAAAGTCATTAGCAAGGCGCTAATACTGGCATTGGAAGACCCAGACCTTGTGCCAGTAATTTTGCTTGCCATGAGAGATGGGAGGCTGCTTTAAAACCTAAACATTTCCATCATGGCTGGAAATAACACCCCGGTTTCTAAGGAGATTGCTGCCAACTGGTATTCCATTGCCAAGGTCTGAATGCCAAGAAGACATAAGCAGATTGGTTTTGTTTTTTCATTGCTGTAAAGGACAATCGCCCCATCCCGTGGCAGTCATCTGCAGAGTCATCTGGGAATAAAAGGTGGTGCTTCTACCAGCCCAGGCAAATCATTCTGGAAAGGCAGAAGAAGATGAATTAAAATTCACACACACACACACACACACACACACACACACACACACACACACACCCCAACCACCACCACTATCACCACCTCTCAACTTACAAAAACACTTGTAGCTGCACTTGCAATTAATAAATTAATTAAAATGTTCTCATGGGAAAATACCTCTGGGAAGCCACAAGTTTATTATAATGAAACTCTGGTGCATGAGTTACACAGTTATAATACCAGTGATACTAGGAAATGTGGGGAGTTGGCTACTTGTTTACACTGGAGTATTTCGGTGATATATTTTACTATCTTATTTTCTCTCTCACTTTTTTGGGTTCCCTATTTGACTAATGTCTGCTGTGATTAAAGGAAAAACATAAATGAAGGAAAGCATAGACAACATATAATGCAGACAGTATATGGAAACTCTATAACATATACTCTTTATCATCGTCACTGATCATTGGACAATACCAAACCCAAACATGCAGTAAATAATTCTGACTTCAAGGAATTCAAAAGGATGAATAGATGTTACCTGTCAGTAATGTGACTGGTTATACATTACTGTTATCCTCTTAAAAATACTTTTTCTAACTGCTCATGTCACTATGATAAAGATGAATAGACAGAGGAGAGGACATGACAAGGGGTCAAAGTGCCAGATAGAGAAGTATGTAAATTACTGACAGATGGAAAAAAGGCATCTCCCCCACTGATCCACTATCTCATTTAGTTGCAATAATGAATCTCCAGGGACTTATATAGTAACTGCCTGGCCTGATAATTAACACATGTGGTTTCCTTTTCTGAATTCTAGAAAACACAAGGTTGTTTCTTCCTTCCGTTTCTCTCCCTAGAAGTAAAGAAAATTAATGATGGTTCCTAATTACCTATCCCAGCCTATTTCAGAAAAGTCCAATTCTGAAAGCAATAATATCCCTGATATTTCTATTACATGGAGACTTCTACCAACTGATTATTATTTTTCTGTACTAGGTCAGTCATAAATATCAAAACAATTTATTAAAATTTCATTCGGTCATTAAGATAGGAAGCATTATACTTTTGATCTTGAAAAAATACTTTGAGAGAAATTCCTAAAGTATTTTCTCAAGAGTAGAAGTATAATAGTGAGGAAGAAAGTAGAGTTGTCCAAACAGTGATACTTAAAAAAACAAAACAAAAACAAAAACAAAACAAAACAAAAAACAATGCATTTATGGAAATTCTCTTCACCCAAGCAATTTTTCTTTTAAAAAATATTTAGGAATCTGACAAAAAGCAATACACAAACATTCCCATATACAACAGTCAAAAAACCCCATTACTTTTGAGACCATCAATTTCTATTATTCATAGTGTTTAAATAAAATACCTATACAATTTAATTCAGTAATTTCAACATTTCCTTTTTTATTTTTCTGGATATTTAAAAAAATAGGCCATTGATCTTTTCTTTTGGTGGGGGAGGTATATCACTGTCTCTATGCTCTTATAAACTCTCAGCACTCTAAAAAGTAAAAGTTCTTTTTATAAGAAATAAGTAGTCAAGCTAAACAAATTCATACATTGATTCAATCTAAAAGTGTGAGGTCCATTATGCATTTCTAGTCTATCAATTCAGTTCCAAAGAGTGGAAAGGTTATTTTTTTTATCATACTTTAGGAGATGTGCCTGGATATTATTTTGATCATAGTTCTCATGCCTTTCAAAGTTGTTTTAATTCAGTGTAGTCATTCTGTAAATTGTTCTCTTGGTTTTGTTCATTTCATTGTGCATCAATATACCTCTTCTGCAGTTACTCTGAATTTGTTATGTTCACAATTTCTTTTGATACACTGATATCAATTACTTTCATATAAATATGTATATGTGTGTGTTTGTGTGTATAACATATGCATATATACATGTATGTATATATGGAAATAGATGTATATTATATGTACATAAATATATAACTTTTATTAATATGTATATTTCATCCATTCCACAAATGATGGGTTCCCACTTTGTTTCTAATTATTATAACAAAAAATGCTGCTATAAATATCTTTCTGTGTATCAATTTTTGCCTTTCTTTTTATTTTTTTGTTTCTTTTCTTTCTTCCTTTCTTCTTTTGTTTTTTTTTCTTCCTTCTTTCCTCCCTTCCTCCTTCCTTCCTTTTATTCCTTCTTTCCTTTCTCCCTTCCTTCCTTCCTTCTTTTCTTCCTTTCTTGTTTCCTTCCTTCCTTACTTCTTTCCTTTCCTTCCTTGCCTCCTTCTTTTCTTTCTTTCTTTATTTCATGATTTTTACTAACTTGATAAATGTGAAAAAGAACCTTATAGTTATTTCAACCTGCATTTCTCTAATTAATAATGATTTGGGTTATTTTTATGAGTGTTGATAGTTTATACATATTCTATAAGTAATGATCTTCATTCAGTTTCAACATTTATCCTTTAGGAAATGCCTCTTCTTTTTATATGTATATAACAATTCCATTATGTCATGTATCTCAGACCTTTTTCAAAAAAATTCCCTGCAAAGATCCTTTTTTTTTTCCAGTAAATCATTTCCCTTCTGATTTTGTTTCTTTGAAAAGTTTTTAAAAATTCATAATCAAAATGTAAAGCTTAACTTGCGCAAGCTTTTCTAACCTTTAAATTGACTAATAACACTACCCAAATCTTTTTTTTTCTGAAAAGTATTTATTTTCCTGATCTCTCTCTCCTCCTTTCTTTCTTCTTTCTACCTTCCTCCCTTTCTCTCCCTCCCTTCCTCCCCTGTCCCCCCCTTCTCTTTCTCTCTCCTTCTATTTAAAGCATGAACCATAGAGGAAAGAAATAAAAAGTATAAGAGCCTGTGATAGAAGGGAAAAAATAAACAAATGTTAACAACCGTAATCACAGATATGAATAGAATAAACTTACAAAGGGATGAGTATAGCAGAATGAAATAGAAAGAAGGCTCTAACAAACTTTGGTTTTATTCCAGTATGTCTTATTTTATCTTGTATTACTTGAGTTCTATTAATCTGATAATTCCTCATATGACTGACTTCTCGTCTGTTTGAGAGATCTCTTTTTTGTTAATGTTCTTTAGAAGCTATAGAACTTACCATAGACTGTCCTTGTGTATTGGTATTAAATACTTTTATCACCAAGATAATCATGCTTCCTTGAGAAAAGTTTAATGCTCTACAATCACTCCTCTTTTACTAGCCACTTAGGAAACTACCATCTCTTCCTTTTCCCCACCCTCTTCTTTCCATTGAATCCGCTCAGATTACAGTCTGAGATTGTAGAGGCTTGCAATGCTATAAAATATTAAATATTAAAAGATTTGTACCTGTGAAACAAGAAGAAAGTTTCCCATAAGTCTTTTTTCACAGGATGTTATGGATGGAAAAGATCTTTAGAAATAACTAAGTTGAAAGGATTCATTTTACAGATCAGGAACTTCATCTCCCTCTGAGATTATCTTCCATCTACTTTATTTTTTTTCCCCCAAGTACATAGTTATTCACATACTATCTCCATTTTAGAATTTGAGTTTCTTGAAGGCAAGCTCAATGTGTGTGTTTTTCATTGTATCAACAACATTTAGCATAGTACTTCATAAATAAATATTTGTTAATCAATTGATTGACTAAAACAATTTCTCCAAGGTCACATAGCAATAAAATACGAGACCTGAAATTTCACACCTGGTATTTTGGTTTTTAAGTTCCATGTTTATTACCTCCCTCCAATACAATAAGGAATCTTCCATCTCCATTTTCCTCTGCTTCCTCTGTACAACTCACCATTGACTGTATACTGTAACCTATACACCTCTAATGTGTTTCATTAGCCTTTTTGCTGACCCATAATACTGATTCTTCAGAGATTATAGTATCCAATGATTTCCCACTAGACAGCATCATCCAAAGACAAATGGTATTTCAAAAATGGCTATTGTTTTCAAGAAAAAAGATTGGGGATTTCAAAAGTTCTCCAGATAGTTCCAAACACAATCTTATGGACTCTAGTCCACATTTCAATTCTGAATGCAACCCAATTCCTGTATAAAACATATGCCTTAGAGGTATGGGTTCTTCATCTATCTGACTATTTGTGCAATCATCTGTTGTCTGATTTGGTGGAGGTGAGAAATTCTAGAAACACATACCTGAACATTTGTAAAATTATAGAAAGGAGGTTCTGAGGCATGAAATATCTTAAGAAAAATGCTAGAGTTAAAATATCTATCTCATCCAGTAGTCATTTTTTTTTTCAACAAAGCAAACAGCAACATTTTGCTGGACAAAATTGACCACAAAGTTGACCTCAAATATTAAAGGAATACCCCATTAATATTCCTTATAAAATTGAATCAATAATTGACTTGGGGTTAGAAAATAATTTCCTAAATTGTTTGGCTACATAGATTTTATTTATTTTGGTATTAATCCAATTTCCCCCTTTTTATCTTTCTTATCTTCCAATCAGTTTCTTCCAGTTTCTATTGCTTCTTATCCCCATTGCAAATAATTCTCAGGTACCTCATTCTGATACAGGTTCTCATGAAAATTGAAAACAAAACAAAACATATTTAAGGCTACAGAGATTGAATATATTATTTCTCTTTTATATTTTAGAAATATACTCCTTTTTGACCACATATTGATCTTTTAACACTGGACTTACATTCATGTATGTCTTCCATTGTCAGTCTATCTATCTATAATTTGATCTATCAAATTATTTGCTTGCCACAATCTGTCATCTTGTCATTCTTTCCCCCTATTTAGATGATAAGATTTTAATTTTAATTTTTATTGTTCTTATTTAATGATTCATGACTTTTTGTTTGTCGATCACTTACATTTCTTCTCTTTCTTTTCTTTTCTTTTCTTTTTTTTTTGTTGAGTAAATGAGAGGGTTATGACTTGCCCAGGATTACATAGCCAGGAAGTGTTAAGTGTCTAAGGCCAGATTTGAACTCAAGTCCTCCTGACTTCAGGGCAGGTGCTCTATCCACTGCACTACCTAGCTGCCCCTACATTTCTTCTCAAAAATACACATGTACAGGTATTTACCTACATATCTACATATTTAGATACCTAGACCTCATTTCTCTCCTGACTCAATCCTTAATTTTTCTATACTCTACTGCCATATGTCATAAATCTCTCAAATTCAGGAAGTCCAAATTAGAACTTAATATTTTTTGTTTTAAACATACTACTCTTGTAACCTTGTTACTTAAGTTTGCAACCTAGAATCAATCTCAGTTTTTCACTCTAGATTATTTGCTTATCAAATCAGTTGCTACCTCTTATTAGTTCCACTTCCTCAGCATCTCTTATTCACCCCCTTTTCTTTACAAGGACTCTAATTTAGTCTTTACCCCTCATCTGCAAAATTAGCAATAGCCTTTTAATTGATCTCACTTCCTCAAATTTTCCCCCTCCCATCCATCGACTATAGGGATGCCAAAAAATAAATTCCTAAAGTGGAGATCTAAGCTTATAAAGTGTCAATGCTCCTCTTGATTTTTCTTTTTTTTTTTTCTTTTTTTTTTACAAAGAATAAAATACCTCTGTTTAACATTTAAAATCATTCAAAATTTAATTCCAGCCTCTCTTCCTTAACTGATTACTTTACACTTTCCTTTAAACATCCTATTCTACAAGCAAATTTAGAGGCTTGCTTTTCCTTTTCTGTGATAATCCATCTCCTATTTTCATAACAATGCACAGGCACAATCTAGAACACTTTCCATGTTCATCTCTGCCTTTTGAAATCCCTTGATTCCTTCAAGGCTTGATCAAAGTTCCATCTTCCTTAAGAGGCCCTTGTTGATCTTTCCAATTGTTTCTGCTTCATCTCATTACAATCTATTTTATGTATACCCTTTACTTACCAGTGAATATGCATCCCTCTTATTTAATGCAACTTCTCTGAGATTGTTTCACTTTTGAGTATCTCATTTATTTTTCAGTTCTAGTACAATGTTTGATAAATAGTAGGCATTTCATAAATGCTTGTTGATTATTGATTGATTAAAATGAATTTATCATCCTAAATATAGATTTAAACTGAGCTAAAGTCCAATTTTATTTTCTTCTACTGCCTAAGCAATTCTGGAAGCTGGAAGTACTGCAAAATACATAGAAGAGAAACTATGCAATATAATTCTTTTCACATAGTAAGTAAGTAGTCAATAATGCTTGTGGAATTTCTTTGACTTTCAGATGACTTCAAGATAATGGCAGAAGAGGTTCCTGTAGATCTATAGACACAGAAGATCTAGAATATTTTAGCATCATTTTGTCAGTTTTCAAGGGAAATTAAACTAAGGGTTTGAAAGCAAAAAAATATTCAGAGCCGTCATGTATTATAGTGTATTCAAAAGACTAGCATGCTTATTTGACAACTCCTTCTAGGAAACAAGGATTTCATCCTTACAGCTGGGCAAAAGTATAGTTTTCAACCTGGTCCTTTCCCAAAGGAAACCTGAACTCAGACAGTTTCAGTGTTTATACAAAGTCAAAGGATTCCCAGTTTCAATTTGTCACTATCATTTGGAAATATAATTAGCAAAACAAGGCTTCTGCATTCTGAAGCGCACACACACACACACACACACACACACACACACACAGGAGAGAAAAAGAGAGAGAGAGAGAGAGAGACAGACAGAGACAGACAGACAGACAGACAGAGACAGAGAGAGAGTGAAGGAGGGAGGGAAGAAGAGGAGGGTGGGAAGAAGAGAAGGAAGGAGAAAGGAAGAGAGGGAAGGAGGAGAGCAGTGTTGTATATACTATACACAAAAATACCCGAGTCCTGCATCTGAGAACATGCTACACTTGGGTCCAAAGGCAGAGTCCTTACATCTCTGCTAACTGGTCACTTAAGATTCATGATTAAGGGACTCTCATGGATTCCTCTTCCTCACTCCCTGAAAGTGGATGGTTTTTATATAGAAACCTAACATAAGGATATCCAATCCAATTAAGATAAGAATAATCCAAAGAATTACCAAAGGGGAGGAGGAAAGCAATTTAGAGAAAACAATATATACTCCCCCCCCAATTCTAAGAAAACCATTGAAAAAGGACTTTGGTCCTGCTTTGGTGAGATTGTTAGCCACTTATCTCTGTAAATGGACTCTAAAAACCATTGATATCTGAAGAACAGAAAATGCAAAATACCTGCTTCTTCTGAGAGACAGGAGAAAACAGGAACATAATATTGTATATATTGTCAAATGTGATTAATGACTTAGTTGTTTTTGCCTTTTTTGCTTTGTTTTGTTTTGTTTTTGTTACAGGGAGGGGTTCAATTTCTGGCGGAGGATGGGGAAGAAAGGTTGCATGATGTCCATTTTAAAAACATTTATTTAAAAACATTAAATCTCAATAAAACTTTTTTTCTTAAAATACAGAGGCATAACAATTTTACAGAAATTTAAGGTGTATAATGTGTTTTTTGTTGCAAAAACCACTGAGATACATAACAAAGATTTAGTGGAAATTTTAGGATCTGAAAAGTAATTTCCATTAATTACATTATTTGATGATCTCACCACCAAATAAGCAAATTAATGGAAATTAATTTTCCCCTTTGAAATATGAAAAAAAGAAAAGATTTAAAACCAAAGCATAGTTTCATCTATAAGGTGGGGTGAAGAAATAAATATCTGATAAAAAACACAATTAAGATCTGAATTTTTGAAACTACTATTAATCTTGAAAAACTTTTAATTGACAATTATAAAAATACAGAAGGACATCTAATTAACATAACAACTAGAGCCAAAGTGAAATCACAACAAAGACAGAAGAGCTGCTTTATTTTCTTAAACCAAAAGTTACTAAATAATTATATATTTTAGAAGAATAGGATTGTCAAGAAAACTTGTTATTTAACAAGTTTTAAAAGGACATTCAATCTTAGGATTGGAAATTGAATTAATTGTAAAGGATATACCAAAGGGGTTGTAAAACCTCAGATGGATTTAAAGGAAAATTTTGTACATTTTAAAAGAATAATTAATAACTATCTCTCAAAAATTGAGAAAATAATTTTACCAAATTTTTATATGAGAAAAATTATAGGTCTGAAACAATAATGACACTATACAAAATATATACATACACACAAAGACTGCGTACAGATTAATATCCATAATTAACATGATAAAAATATAATCCTTCCCCAAAGGATTTGAAGGATGCTTTAGTTTTTCACAATGATTGTTTGGAAAATGATGAAAGCACTTTAAATGGGTAAATAATTATGTATATATAGACTAATGATCATTGTCATAAAGTTTGACTTGTAGCATGGGTTCAAAAATGGTTAAAAATTACAACAATGATATGAAGAACAAAAACTTTCAAAAATCAGTGGCAGCTACGTGGCACAGTGGATAGAGCAGCAGCCCTGAAGTCAGAAGGACCTGAGTTCTAATCTAGTCTCAGACACATAACATTTCCTAGCTGTGTGATCCTGGTCAAGTCACTTAACCCCAATTGCCTCAGGAAAAAAAATAAACAAACAAACACCAAAATCATGTGATTATTTTAAGAGAATCAGAAAAAGACTTTGATAAAAATATTAATTTATGCTTAATAAAACTAAGCATAAAAATATAGACATAAATGATCTTTTATGAATATAATGGAATTTATGTAGGCATATATACTATAATATACAATTGTATAATAAATAAAAATGCATAATGTAATGTTAAAACACATTCTAAAAAAAAGAAAACACTAGAAGCTTTCCTATTAAATATAAGATTAAAGAAAGACCATCCTCTTTTTCTAATGTGTTTTGATATAGTTCAAGAAATTCACAACAGTAGTAATACAAAAAAAGAGAAATTAAGTAAAAATGTGTAGACAAATAAAAGGCAAAAAAAGTTCTGCTCTTTGATAGCGCAACAATTTACTTGGAGAATCTAAGTGAATACATAAAGAAACAAATTAAGACAACAAAGATAACTTCAGTAAAGTGGCAGTGCAAATAAATAAATAAATAAAACGTAAATAACACTTCTAGAGCAATAACAACTTCTAGGGGAAACAAAGAATCCAAAGGAATGTCCCATTCAGGATAACAACAGCAAAACTTCATAAAATCCTTTTGAGTCAATTAAAAAAACTATTTACAAATAAACTTTTTGTTCAATTATTGTTTAGTTACTGTCATATCCAACTCTTTGTGACCCCTTTGGATCACAGCATACCAAGTCCTTCTATTCTTTACTACTTCTTGAAATCTGTCCAACTTCACACTCATCCTTTTCATGACACAATGTATCTATCTCATTCTCAACATCACCTCCTACTTTTGCCTTGAATCTTTCCTAATATAAGGATCTTTTCAAATAAATCTTGTTATCTCATTTTGTGGTTAAAATATTTAAGCTTTAGCTTCATGATTTGATCTTTCAGTGATCTTTCAGAATTAATTTCTGTAAGCATTGACTGATTTTGAGTCAATTTTCTAAGCACAAATTATAGCTGATATTTAGTATTTATAGATATGCTAATACAATGTAATAAAAGGAAAAATGCTACCAAAATTAACTTACAACTATGATTCTATATCAAATGTCCAAAAGAACTTTTTAGAGAACTAAAGAATATAGTAGTAAAATTCATCAGAAAAATACAGGGTCTAAAATTTTAAAGGAAATAATGGGGAAAAAAGTAGGAATAAAAGGAAAATAATACTTCCAGACCTCAGTTTATGCTATAAAGAAGTTATCATTAGAACTATACTTAAGTGTAAAGGCATAATACTATACTATAAAAAGAAAGGATAATATGATAAAGTAAGGAAAACAATATATAAATCCTGAGTAATAAAACAATAAAAACTGAATTTTAGTAAATTATACTAACCAAGCAGTTTCAAAAAAGAGATGAAAATCAGGTAGAAGTGAGAGAGTACATATTGCATGGAATTACATTAATATATTGGTTAATTTGCTAAACTTTTTCCCTCTATTTTTTTCTATTTCAACAATATTTGATTTTTCTAATTACATGTAAAGATAGTTTTTGACATTAATTTTTATGACTTTGAATTCCAAATTTTTCCTCCCTCCCTCCCTTTCCTTCATAATCTCCAATCTCATATAAATTATACAAGGATAGTCAATTTAAATATATTTCCAGGTTAGTCTTGTTGTAAAAGAAAAATCAGAACAAGAGGAAAAAAAAACACAAGAAAAACAAAAATAGATGAAAATACTATGCTTTGTTCCTCACTCAGTCTCCATAATTCTCTCTCTCCCTCTGGATATAGACAATATTTTCCATCCCAAATCTACTGGGATTATTTGGATCAATATATAGTTGAGAAGAGCTAAGTCTATTAGCCTTGATCATCCCATAATTTTGCTGTTATGGTATATAATGTTCTCTTGTTTCTGCTCACTTCATTCAACATCAGTTCATGTAAGTTTTCCAATGCTTTTCTGAAATGTCTGCTCATCATTTCTTTTAGAATAATAATATTCTATTATATTTATATACCATAAGTTATTTAGCCATTCACCAATTGATGGACATCCCTCAATTCCCGATTCATTGGCATCACAAATAGCACTGCTACAAACATTATTGCACATGTGGATCCTTTTCCATCTTTTATACTATCTCTAGGATATAGACCCAGTAGTGCCACAGCTGTATCAAACTGTATACAAATTTTGATAACTCTTTAAACATAGTTCCAAATTGCTGTCCAGAATGGTTGGATCATTTCACAATTCCATCAACAATACATTAGTGTTCTAGTTTTCCCACAACATTTATCATTATCTTTTCCTGTCATTTTAGTTAATCTGATACATGTGAATTAGTATTTCAAAGTTATTTTAATTTACATTTCTCTAATCAATAGTGATTTAGAGCACTTTATATGATGATAGATAGCTTTAATTTCTTCATCTGAAAATTATCTCTTCATATCTTTTGACCATTTATCAGTTGGGGAATGATTAATATTCTTATAAATTTGACTTAGTTATCTATATATATTTAGAAATGAGAGCTTTATCAGAAATACTTGCTGTAAAAAATATTTCCCAGCTTTCTGCTTCTCCTCTAATCTTGTATGCTTTTTGTTGGGTGTAAAAATATTTAATTTAATATAATCAAAATTATTCATTTTTTATTTTATAATGTTTTCTATTTCTTTGGTCATAAATTTCTCCCTTCTCCAAATATCTGACAGGTAAATAATCCATTGCTCTCCTAATTTACTTATTTTATCACTATTATGTCTGAATTAATAATACATTTTGACTTTATGTTGGTATAAGGTGTGAGATGTTGGTCTATTCCTCATTTCTGCCATACTATTTTTTAGTTTTCCCAGCAATTTTTCTCAGAGAGTGAATTTTTATTTAAAAAATTGAACTCTTTGGATTTCAATAAACTATTGTAATTGATTACTATAGTAATTGACAATTGTGTCATAAATTTAAGGTATTTTAAAAAAAAGAATAGATCAATTAACATTTAAAATAAAATTTTAAACTCAAGCTCTTGCATAGATATAATTATAATTCATAATTTTATAGCCTTCAAAGGTGTATAAATTGTTTTTATTTTAACAACCACATAAAAAGATAATAACAGAGATCATTATGGAGAACTTAGAGATTTGGAAGGTTCTTTACTTCTATTTCCCCTATTTGAGTCTCTAAACAAGTCTTGGTGAAATTATTATTTTATAGAGGATCAAACTGAGTCTCAGAACATGTGACTTTCTCAGGATACTAGATTTAGAAGACATTAGAAATGTAATTATTTTCTACTTAGGCTAGTGTGGTTAATTCATTTAGATTTTTTTTTTGGTAATGTGATGAAGTTGTGTCTTATAATGTAGACAACTTATTTATTTGTTTAATATCCTCCCCAGTTGCATTCAAAACAAAAAAAAAATACATCTGTTTCTAAAACTTTTAAGGTCTAGGTTCTCTCCCTTATCCCCAACCACACTTAAGAAACCACTTGTGAAGTTAGGCAAAACATTTCCATAGAAGTCAAGTTGTGGGGAAAAAAAGTAGATCTACCACCCTAATAAAAATAAAGATGATCAAGAAAAATTAAGTTAAAAGAGAGAGAGAGAGAGAGAGAGAGAGAGAGAGAGAGAGAGAGAGAGAAAGAGAAAGAGAGAGAGAGAATGCTTCAGTCTGCATTCACACACAATCAGTTCCTTCTCTGGGTATGGATAGAATTTTTCATCATAAGTCATTCAGAGTAGTAGTGGATGATTGTACTATGGAAAATAGCAAAATTATTCACAGATGTTCATCTCAGAAAAGTATTTTATATATCATATTTTATTACTATAAAATATTTTTTAATTTTTAATATTTATTAATTTTAATAAAATAAGAGTATTTTATTAATATAAAAATAATAGTATATAGTACATTTCACTTTTCTTGAGTTCATGAAGGATTTTCCAGATTTTTTTTCTTCCTGAGAGCATCCTGCTCATCATTTCCCATAGAACAATAAAATTCCATCATGAACACACAGCATTTCTCAGTTAATGGGCATCCTCTCAATTTCCTTTTTTTTTTTAATTTTCCAAATCTTTTTTGCTATTCATGCCAAATAGTGGTATTCTGAGGTCAAAGGATATGCATTAATTTATAGCTCTTTAGGCACAGATCATATCTTTTGATCATTTATCAACTGGGACATGGTTCTTATTTTTTATAAATTTGACTCAGCTTTCTCTGTGTTTGAAAAATGAGGCCTTCAATATTTTAACATAATTAACATGTAGTGGATATCCTGCCATCTAGGGGAGGGGTGGGGAGTTGGGGGGAAAAATTTGTAACGGAAAGCTACGTAAGGGTTATTGTTGAAGAATTACCACACATATGTTATGCAAATAAAATTAAAAAAAAAGAAAAGAAAAAGAAAAATGAGGCCTTACCAGAGAAACTTACTTCAAAATTTTTTTTAGAATTACTATTGGTCACTGTATTTCTCCCTGTTTTTCCTCAAAAATGTTTTGGTACTGACCATTCCTTCCTTCAATATGCCCTCTCTTTGGTTTTTCTTTATTGTGTCTTGATTTCTTATACAAATCATTAGCTTCCATTTGCTCAATTCTGTTTTTTAAGGAATTACTTTCCTCAGTGAGCTTTTGTACCTTCTTTCCAAATGGCCATTTTTGCTTTTTAAGGCATTCTTTTTCTCATTAGCTTTTTGCATTTCTTTTTGTACCACTCTCAATTCTTTTCCTAATTTTTCCTCTTTCTTTCTTGATTTTCAAAACACCTTTTAATCTCTTCCATAGCCTGAGCAATTCTTATTTTTCTTGGAGGCTTTGGATGTAGGAACTTTGTCTTTGTTATCATTTTCTGAATGTGTGTTTTGATGTTCCTTGTTACCATACCAAATTTTAATGGTCAGAATCTTTTTCTGTGGTCTGCTCATTGTCCTAGCCTACTACTTGGCTTTTAACTCTTTGTTAAACTAGAATTTTGACTCAAAAATAGGGTTCACTTTCTCAAGCTTGAGGGTTTTGTGCAATTGTTTTCAGAGATTCTTTGAGGAACTTGACCACAAACACTCTTTTCTCTGCTGGAGCTGTTACAAGTGTCTCTGCTCATTGTAGCCCAGGTACTAGACTGTGCTGGTGCAGTCTATACTTGGAGTGTATTGGGACTGCACAGTGGACTCTCACCCTGTTGCCATGGATCCTCTCCACTGACCTTCCAAGACCTCCTTGGTGTTCCTGGGTTGAGAGGTGCAGAAATCTATAGCACTATTGCTGATTCAAAGATCATACCTTGCTGACTAGGGTGGGGTTGGGACAGGGGCAGGTCCAGGTTGGGATTGGGATCAGGGTTAGCGTCAGGGTTGGGACTGGGCTGGTGAATCCTGCGCTGGGATTACACACTAAACTGGTTTTACATTTTTCTGTTGACCTTCCAGGTCTTCTTTGGTGTCTCTTGGCTGAAAGGTTTGGAATCCACCAGTAATGCCACTGATTCAGAGGTCCAAGTGCGGGCCAGAGGTGGGGCCAGAGCTGGACTGGAGCCAGGGCTGCACTGGTGCAGCCTGCATCAGGACTCCTACTCTGATGTCGAAGACCTTTCCTGATGACCTTATAAATTGCTTTTGGCTTGAAAAAATTCTAGTCCATCTTTTAGGGTATTCTGATATTCTACAATTTGTTTAGAGTCTTTATTTAAAGGAATTTGGAGTGGTGTGGGGAAGAGATTGGGCGAGTTCCTACCTTTATTTGGTCATCTTGGCTCCATCTCCACCTTTAGAAAATTCAATAAAAAAAACTACAAGTAAGGGTTTTCACATTGTTCCTTTTTGTGTTTGTGTGAATGGGTGTGAGTGAGCTTATGTCTGTGTGGTTGTAAGGGAAATGGAATTTAAGGGGATTTTTTTTTTGCCTACTCTTTGTCTTTGCCAATTCATGCCCATATAATTTCATTACAGTTTTACTGTTCTTGATGTCTTCTCTGATTCTTTGTGACCCTATTTGGAGTTTTCTTGTCAAAAATTCTAAAGCCTTTTGACATTTTTTGTGTTGATTATGTATTTGATAAATGCCACTTAATTTGTTTTTACTCTTTCCTGCTGTCCATTTAATCATCATCTGACCTATTTAAGTCTTCTTGTAATCTCAGTTAAATGCCTTAGTATATAGTTTTGCCTTCTCTTTATTGTTTTCTTTGTTCTAGTCTTTTTCAATTTCAGGAATATATTTGTGTAAACTAATTGTATATATATGTATATGCATATGTACACATATGTACATATGCATATACATATATATACACCCACACATGCATATGCACACAAATTTATAATCACTCATATATATGGTTTCAGGAAAAGTACTTGAGATTTTGGAAATCATCTTATAAGTAACTTCATTTAACTTCTTATTTATTTCAATAATCACTATTCAATATCCCTGATAAGGTAGTGATATTTTCTTCCTCAAATATATCTTGTATAATAATTAAATATACATGCATATCCATCCACTAGACTTCAAGTTGCTTGAAGGCAGGTACTATTTCATTTTTGTTATGTCTCCATTACAAAAGGATATTGTAGGAACAAATTTTAATTCCCTCATTTTACACATGAGGAAAATCAGGCTACGGGAGAGCATCTGGCTTATTTAAAATAACATTGTTAATATATCTAGTCTCTTTCTCAATATCAAGTATCCTCACAGAGAAGCTTATTCTTAATATGTCTCTATAATACAGTTGCAGAACAAGTTCATTAAAAAAATAAAAAATAAATAAATAGTGTTCTTCCTTGGAGTCAGGTAGATGTAATTCATAACTCAGTGGTCAATGTCTAAATGTCTAAAGTTCAGCTCTTCCCCTGTGCCTAAATCTCTTGCGTGTGTGTGTGTATGTGTGTGTGTGTGTGTGTATTTTTTCTAATCAGACACAATTATACACACTGTAACTCAACTCTAAAATAGTAGTGTCATTTTGGTCCTCTTTGAGAAAGAAGGATAACAAGCAACCAACCTAAAATTTCTGGTCTCTCTATCCAGATTGTAGAATCTTATTACACATCAGGTATATGGTGAGTTAAGGATTATCATTTAAAAAAAAAAAAGAAACTTGTGTTTTCTTTGGATGCCAAGAGATTTATAGCCCCTCACAAATCCCTCCTCCAAGTTAATGTGTGGTCATCTGGCCATTCACTGCCCTCCCCCTTCCCCCATAGGATAGGATTGTTGCCATCCCTTAGTCATGATCTCACAGTTGCTAAACAGCAGGGATTATCAGGCAGGACAGCATTAAGTAGAATTTAACAGCAAGACCAAAGTCTTCTGTCAAATGTCTGACTTAGTGCTCCTTGACTGTTAGCACCCCAGCACTGAGACCTCTTGCACTGAACCATTTTTCATTCTGACAACAAACTACTGCAGCTATCCTGGCCTGCTTTGCTGGAGCTGACAGTCAAACATTTCTATGGCAGAAATACTGCCAGGGAGTAGGGACTGGGGCAGACAGAAGACATTTGTATCACTTTTCACTCCAAAGTACAATGTCATTCTAAGCAATGGGTGTTCCCCATCAATGAGTGGTTAATATATTCAGTATGATCCACTGTCTAGTCATAACAATGATTAGGGTGGGGGGGGGAGGAAAAGTTGGGTATAGGCCATGGACCTCACAATGTGGTTATAGAAAATGTGTATTACCTTTTCCATAAACTTCTTAATAAAATTTCATGGACATCACTGAAAGGAGGTGAGGTTTGGATTTGCCCACTGATACAGCATTTTCTTTAAAAAATATTTTTCTGGTATTTTGTGAGCTTATAAAATTAATGTAATAATTTTATAAGTGCCCTAACAAATTAGTCATACAATCTTTGGAAGGGAGAAAATAAAAGAAAACACTTAATGAAGGTTTGATCTTCAGGAGAATATGTGACACTCAGAATGATAAATTCTGAAGCCTGAGACTGAGGGGTTTTTTTCCCCCTGTCAAAAGCTGGCTCTTAATGCCTCCAAGTTTTATAACTATACTAAAGATGAATATTTTAAAGAATAAATATGTGTATTCTTAAATGACTATGGGTAACTAGTCAATGTAGTGGAAACAGTGTTGGGCCTCAAGTCAGGAGGACTGCTCTTTTGGAATTCTGGTCTTAGACTAGATCTGTGATTCTGAGCATGTCACATAACCCTATTTGCTTCAGTTTCCTCATCTCTAAAATAAGCTAGAGAAAACCACTCTAGTCCCTTTACCAAGAAAACCCCAAATGGGTCATGAGGAATCTGACATTGCTGAAAACAAATGAACTATAACAAAATGACTATGTGATTGCTAAAAGACACTGAGAAATAAATTTAGTAGATTTACTGTAGATATGATCTGAGTGGAGTATCTTCATTAACTTTAAGTGTATACCTTTATACCTGGTAGACTATGAACAGGTTTCAAATACACAATCCAAATTCTTTCAACATTAAATAAATCTTAATGGGGGTGGAGCCAAGATCGTGGAGAACAGATATGACTTTCTGTGATCTCTTCTGACTTTCTCTCAAACCAAGAGCATATTAAGCCTTTAAACTGATTTTGGAGTCAAAGAACCCACAAATATTTGGAGTACAACACATTTCCAGAAAAAAAGATACTTTGAAAGAATTTCAAAACAGCTTTGTTTCAAACAGGCAGGAGGATAGTCTGCCAAGCCCAGACTATAGCACAGGGAAACAGTGACAAGGAGCTGGAGTGGGAAGTCAAAGCTTTGCAGCTTCCACCCACCTGGAAATCTTCTGTGGGCCTCTTAGGCTACTCTGTCCTGGTTGCAAGCAGGTGGTTTAGCAGATTTGCTACAAAAGACAAATTGTAAACCACTGGGCCCTAGAAGAACTTGGGACCTAGCCTCAATTACTCAGCACCAGAGGTCAATCAGCAGAACTGCCCCAGGGCAAACTAAAGCAGCTGTTGTTCCTTTGCATTGAGCAAACCTCAAGCCTTAAAAAAAGAGCAAAAAAAAAAAAAAAGAAGAATTCTCACCATGGGCAGCTTTTATGAAAGAGAAAACAGACCTTATATCCTAAGGTTCCTAAAGGAAAATCAATTCCAGATAAAGCCCCAAAGGGAGATATGAGCTGGTCTCCATGTCACAAGGCTTTCTTAGAAGACTGCATAAAGGATCTTAAAGAGAGTTAGAGGAAAAATGGGAAAAGGAAATGAGATCTTGGCAAGAAAGGATGGGAAAAGTGTATAATTCCCTACAAAATAGATTTGATGAAATGGAAAAAGCATATAAAGCCTTACAAAATAGATATGAAAAAGATAGCAATTTGTTGAAAAACAAAATTTGTGAAATAAAAAAAAATGTAATGAACAAAACAATTCAATTGGCTAAATACAAAAGGAGCTAAAAAAGGTAATTGAAGAAAATTATACACTAAAAATTAGAATTGAATATGTGAAAGAGAATGACTCAATAAGACTTCAAGAATCAGTCCAACAAAAACAAAAAAAAGGAAAAAAATAGAAGAAAATATGAAATACCTCCTAGGAAAAACAACTGACCTGGGAAATAGAACTAGGAGAAACAATCTAAGGATTATTGGACTTCCTGAAAGCCATGATGAAAAAAACAAAACAAAACAAAACAAAACAAAATACCTAGACATTATCTTCCAGGAAATCATGAAAGAAAACTGCCCTGATGTTTTAGAATCAGATGGTAAAATCACCATTGAAAGAATTCACCAATCACCTCCTGAAAAAGACCCCAAAATTAAATCCCCAAGGAATATCGTGGCTAAATTTCAGGACTATCACATCAAGGAAAAGATATTGCAAGCAGCTAGAAAGAAACAATTAAAATAATGAGGAATCATAATTAGAATCACCCAGGATTGTCAGCTTCCACATTAAAGGATCAAAGGGTCTAGAATCAGATATTCCAAAAGGCAAAGGAACTTAGATTACAGCTAAGAATAACCTATCCAGCTAGAATGAGCATTATCTTCCAGGGAAGAAAATGGAAATTTAATGATATAGGTAATTTCACCTATTTCTAATGAAAAGACCAGATCTGACCAAAAAATGTTTCCTCCAAACCCAGAACTCAAGAGAAGCATAAAAAGTTAAAAAGGAAAGAACTCTTGAGAACTATATTTCTATTATGGGTATACTTAGAATCAGAAGGTAAAATAGCCATTGAAAGAATTCACCTATCACCTCCTGAAAGAAACCCCCAAATTAAAACCCCAAGGAATATCATGGCTAAATTTCAGAACTATTGCATTAAAGAAAAGATATTGCAAGCAGCCAGGAAGAAACAATTTAAATACTGAGGAGCCGGAATTAGAATTATCTGCGACCTAGCAACTTCCACCTTAAAGAATCAAAGGGCTTGGAATCTGTTATTTCAAAAGTCAAGGGAACTTTGATTACAACCAAGAATAAGCTATCCAGCTAAAATGAGCATTATCTTTCAGGGAAGAAGATGGACATTCAATAATATAGGTGAATTTCAACTATTTTTGATGAAAAGACCAAAACTGAACAAAAAAATTTGATCTC
Source organism: Myrmecobius fasciatus (assembly GCA_023553655.1). Taxonomy (NCBI): domain Eukaryota; kingdom Metazoa; phylum Chordata; class Mammalia; order Dasyuromorphia; family Myrmecobiidae; genus Myrmecobius; species Myrmecobius fasciatus. The sequence goes on along the minus strand of JAJPUD010008169.1, from coordinate 42,434 downwards.
CACACACAGAACTCAAGAGAAGCATAAAAAATTAAAAAAGAAAGAACTCTTGAGAAGTATATTTTTATTTTGTATGTTTACATATTTTATGAAAAAAAACAACAAAAATAAATAAACCTTTAGTAAATTTGATTAGAAAAAGGATAGAAGAAAATCAAATTGTTAGTCTCAAAAATAAAAAAGGGAGAATTTTCCACCCATGAAGAGGAAATTAGAGTAATAATTAGGACTTATTCTGCCCAACTATATACCAATATATTTGATAATCTAAATAAAGTGCAGGTACTCTCTAAAAACAGAGAGAGGAGTATGAAATGTGGACCATAACATAACATTTTCATGCTCTCTATTGATGTTTGCTTGCGTTGTGTTTCCTTTCTCAGATTTTTTTTTTCTTTTTGCATGGCAGGATAAGTGTGGAAATATGTATACACATATTCAATTTGTCGAATATTTTAATATAATTAACACGTAGTGGACTTCCTGCCAACTAGGGCAGGGGTGGGGACTAGGAGGGAAAAATGTGTAACAGAAAGCTTTGTAAGGGTCAATGTTGAAGAATTACCCATACATATGTTTTACAAATAAAAAGCTTTAATAAAAAGAAAGAAAGAAAGAAAAGAAAAGAAAAAAAGAAAGAAAGAGGAGGAATAGCTACAAAAATATAGATTGCCCAGGTTAACACAAGAGGGAATAAATTATTTAATTAATCCCATATTAGAAAAAGAAATAGAACAAGCTATTAATCAACTCCCTAGGGGGGAAAAAATCTCCAAACCAGATGGATTTACATGTGAATTCTACCAAAGATTTAAAGAACAAATAATACCAATATTATATAAACTATTTGAAAAAATAGGGAAAGAAGGAGTCCTACCAAATTCCTTTTGTGCTGATAGCTAAACCAAGGAGGGTGAAAACAGAGAAAGAAAATTATAGACCAATTTCCATAATGAATATTGATGCAAAAATCAAATAAAATATTAGCAATGAGATTATAGAAAGCCATTCCTAGTATAATACCCTATGACCAAGTAGAATTTATACCAGGAATGCAGGACTAGTTCAATATTAGGAAAACCATTAGCATAATTGAATATATCAATAAGCAAACTTACAAAAATCATATGATTATCTCAATAAATGCAGAAAAAGCATTTGATAAAATCTTACACCTATTTCTATTAAAAATACTAGAGAGTATAGGAATAAATAAATGGAATTTTCCTTAAAATGATCAGTAGCATCTATTTAAAACCATCAGCAAGCATCATATGCAATGGATACAAACTAGAACCATTCCCAATAAAATGAAGAGTGAAATAAGATTGCCCACTATCACCATTGCTATTCAATATTGTATTGGAAATGTTAGCTTTGACAATAAGAGAATAAAAAAAGTATTAAAGGAATTAGAATACATCATGATGAAACCAAGTTATTACTCTTTGCAGATGATATGATGCTATACTTAGAGAAACCTAGTAAATCAACTAAAAAACTGCTAGAAACAATTTACAACTTTAGCAAAGTTGCAAGATACAAAACAAATCCATATAAATCATCAGTATTTTTATATATTACCAATAAATTCCAGTAGCAAGAGATACAAAAAGGAATTCCATTCAAAATAACTGTTGATAGTATAAAATATTCGGGACTTTGTCTGCCACGGGAGAGTCAAGAACTATATAAACACAATTACAAATCACTTTCCACACAAATAAAGTCAGATCTAATCAGTTGGAAAAATATCGAACGCTCATGAGTAGGCTGAACAAATATAATAAAAATGACAATACTACCTAAATTAATTTACTTATTTAGTGCCATACCAATCAGACTCCCAAGAAATTATTTTACAGATCTAGAAAAAATAATAACATCTGGAAGAACAAATGTCAAGTATTTCAAGGGAATTAATGAAAAAAAAAGGCCTATGAAGATGACCTAGTTGTGCCAGACCTAAAACTATATTATAAATCAGTGCTCATCAAAACCATTTGGTACTGGCTAAGAAATAGAGTAGTTGATAAGTGGAATAGGTTAGGATCACAAGACAAAATAGTCAATAATTATAGCAATGTAATGTTTGACAAACCCAAGGGCCCCAGCTTTTGGGATAAGAACTTGCTATTTGACAAAAACTGTTTGGAAAATTGGAAACTAGTATGGAAGAAACTAGGCATTGACCCACACCTAAAAACCACACATCAAGATAAGATCAAATTGGGTTCATGATTTAAACATAAAGAATGATATTATAAGCAAATTAGAAGAACGTAGGATAATTTACCTCTCAGTTCTGTGGAGAAGGAAGGAATTTGTGTCCAAAGAAGAACTGGAACTCATAATTGAACACCAAATAGATGATTCTGATTATATTAAGTTTAAAAGTGTTTGTACAAACTAAGTCAACACAGAGAAGATCAGAAGGGAAGCAATAAATTGGGAAATCATTTTTACATTTAAGAGTTCTGATAAAGGCCTCATTTCTAAAATATATAGAATTGACTCAAATATATAAGAATTCACACCATTCTCTAATTCATAAATGATCAAAGCATATGAACAAACAATTTTCAGATGAATAAATTAAAACCATCTCTAATCATATGTAAAATCACTATTGATCAGAGAAATTCAAATTAAGACAACTTGAGATACCACTACATATCTCTCAGATTGGCTAAGATGACAGGAAAGGATAATGATGAATGTTGAAGGTGATGTGGGAAAACTGGGGCACTAACATATTATTTGGAACTATGAACAGATCCAGCCATTCTGGAGAGGAATTTGGACCTCTGTTTTGCTCCAGTAGTGTTTGTCTTGGGCCTATATCTCAAAGAGATCTTAAAAAAGGGAAAGGGAACCATATGTGCAAAAATGTTTATGGCAGCCCTTTTTGTCGTGGCAAGAAACTGGAAACTGAGTGGATGCCCATCAATTGGAGAGTGGCTGAATAAATTATGGTATATGAATGTTATGGAATATTATTGTTCTATAAGAAATGATCAGCATAATTTCAGAGAGGCATGGAGAGACCTATATGAACCGATGAGCAATGAAATGAACAGAACCAGGAGATCATTGTATATGGCAATAGCAGAATTTTCTGATGATCAATTCTGATGGACGTGGCTTTCTTCAGCAAGGAGATGATTTGGACACATTATGATGATCTTGTGATAAAGAAAGCCATCTACATCCAGAGAGAGGACTGTAGAAACTGAATATGATTCACATTACATTTTCACTCTTTTTGTTGTTGCTTGCTTGCATTTTGATTTCTTACTCATTTTCTTTATTTTTTGATCTGATTTTTCTTGTGCAGCAAAAGAATTGTATGAATAGATTTACAAATATTGGATTTAACATTTTTAACATGTATGACATATATTGGATTGCTTGCCATCTAGAGGAGAGGGTGTGGGGAAGGAGGGAAAAAAGGCTTTGCAAGGGTCAATGTTGAAAAATTATCTGTGTATAAGTTTTGAAAATAAAAAGCTTAATTTTTTTTAAAAGAAATTAGATCTTTATTAGAAACATTGCCTGTAAAGATTTTTTCCCCAGCTTTGTACTTTCCTTTTAGTCTTGTTGCTGTTGGTTTTGTTTGGAAAAAAATCCTTTAAAGAAAATATATATATATATATATTCAGCCATTCCCAAGCATTGGAAATCAATTTTCCTTTTTAGCTAACATTAAAACTAATTAACATAATATGTACACACACATATACACATATATACACACAAACCTACAAACTTTCTACTTGTCATATAGTCATCAGATATGACAACTAATAGGGTCTCTGGGTCAACCAATGTAAAAGAAACAGTATCTGATCTCCTACTAATGTCTCTGAGTAAAAGAAAACTTTTTCTTTTTATTAAAATTTATTAAAGTCCTCCTTGAAGGTAGAGTCAAGACCGTGGAATAAATACAGGGATTTACTTTAGCTGTCCCCCAAACCACTCTAAATACTTTCAAATAATTTCTCTAAATAAATTCTAGAACAGAAGAAACCACACACACACACACACACAAAAGTGAAACAATTTTCTAACCAAGATCTTGAAAAATCTTTCATATCCAGAGTGGAGTGTGGACAGAACCAGCACAGCCCTAGGCCCAGCAAGCTAGGAACAGGCTTAAAGAGACTGAATCAGTGGCAGCAGCTGTGATTTCCAGACCTCATTGAAGCCAAAGACAACTTAGACAATCAGCAGGAAAAGTTAGTCACACCTGGGTGACAGTGAAACACAGTTAGGTGCAGGTTAGCCAGCACAGCTTGCACCAAGAAACTAGGAACAAGCTTTAAAAACCTCTAAAGCAGCAGTGTCAATAGCAGTTTCCAGAACTCTCAGTCCATAGATTAGAGGTGGAGAACCTTTTTTTTTCTGCCAATAGTCATTTGAATATTTATAACATTATTTGTATGGCCAAAGGCTATATAAAATTATTAACTTAAAGAACTGATGCAGTTGGAGGTTGTTGTCACCTGTGGTTGCATTGGCAGTCCAGAACAAATGATTTTGTGGGCCTTCTACAGCCCAAATGCCTGATGTTCCCCACTCTGCCACAGATGGTAAGGAAGTAAAACAGCTGGTTAGGAGATTATAGTGTTCTCTTCATTAGCACTGATCCAGGACTCTGATTCTTTTCCCATACTCAGGTCTGGGTAACAGTCTTATGTAGCAGTTCTAGGACAAGGAGGAACACTAAAACACTAGGGATTGTAGCCCCCAGTGAGCAGGGACCCTCCTCACAGTTCCAGGCTAAAAAGAATGCTTGTGGTTACTCACAGACAATAGCACAGACTAGAGGAGTAAACACATCTCTCTTTAGATCCCAATATCTTGGAAGAACTGATCCTTAGAAGAATCTTTGAAAACAACTCTACAAAACTCCTGACGCTTAGGACAGTGCAACCTACACCTTGGAAACAAAAACCTACTTTAACAAAAAGTTAAAAGTCAAATAATAGCCTGGGAAAATGAGCAAACAGAAAAATATTCTGACCATAGAAAGGTACTGTGGTAACAAGGAAGGTCAAAACATATACCAAGGAGATAACAAAGTCAAAGCTCCACTATCCAAAGCCTCCAAAAAAAAAAATGAATTGGCATCACGTCATGGAAGTGTTCAAAAAAAGATTTTGAACATCAAATAAGAGAGATATAGGAAAAGTTAGGAAGAGAGATGAGAATGGCACAAGAAAATCATGAAAAACAAGTTAATATATCAATCTCTCACACACACACAACATGCACAAATACTGGAGAAATAACAATTTAAAAATTAGCCTAGTCTGCTAGGCTAAATGGGAAAAAAAGGTACAAAAAACCAACTAGAGGAAGAATGCCTTAAAAAGCCAAATTGGCCAAATGGCAAGAGAGGCACAAAAATCCTGGAAAATAAATATAGGAGAGAGAATTTAAACTACCTGAAAACTATTATCAAAAAAAGAACTTAAACATCATCTTTCACAAAATTGTCAAGGAAAACTGTCCTGATATTCTAAAACCAGAGGGTAAAATAAAATAAAATTGAAAGAATCCACAGTTACCTCCTGAAAGAGATCCCCAAATGAAAACTCCAAGGATTATTAGAGCCAAATTCCAGACCTCCCAGGTCAAGGGGAAAATATCATAAGCAGCCAGAAAGAAACAATTCAAGTATCATGGAATCACAGGCAGGATAATACTACATTTAGTAACTTCTGCATTAAAAATTGGAGGGAAAGGAGTTATGATTACTACCAAGAATCATTTACTCAGCAAAACTGTATGATCCTTCAAGGGAAAAAATAAATACTCAATGCAAAGGGCTGTCAAGCATTCTTGATGAAAAGAATATTTTTGAATAGAAATTTTGACTTTCAGATATGACTGGAGAAAAATTTAAAGAGAAAAAGGAAATCATAAGGGACTTTATAAAGTTAAATTGTTTGCATTTCTACATGGGAAGATGATCCTTGTAATTCATAAGAACTTTGTCATTGTTAGGGCAGTTCAAAATATATGTATATAGATAGAGGGCACAGATGTGAGTTGAAAATGAAAGGATGATATCTTAAAAAACAAAAGGGAGAGAGGAGAAAGTGAAAGGCAACGATAAAATAGGGTAAATTATCTCACATAAAAGTGTCAAGAAAAAGCTTTTACAGTGGAGGGAAAGGGGGAAGGACAAAAGAGAGGGAATGAACGTTATGCTCAACAAAGACATAACATTCACACTCCACTGGTTCTGGAAATCTATCTGACCTTACAAGAAAGTAGAAAGTGCAGGGGAATAGAAGGGAAAGTGGTAGCAGGGAGGGCATATCTTGGAAAGAGAGTAGTCAAAAGGAAAGTATTTTTAAGGAGGGATAGGGTGAAAGGGAGAGGGAATAACATAGGAGGAAATTAAGTTACTAAGAGTAATTGTGAAAAAAAAATCAAAGCAACTTTCTCATATAATGGCCTCATTTCTCAAACATATAAAGGCCTGAGTCAAATTTATATTTTAAAAAATGAGCTATTTACTAATTGATAAATAATCAAAAGATATGAAAAATTTTCAGATGAAGTAATCAAAGCTATTTATAGCCATATAAAATGATCTAACTCTATTGATTAGAGAAAAACAAATGAACATAATTCCGGAGTACTACCACATTTCTATTAGTTGGACTAATAGGACAGAAAAGGAAAATGACACATGGTCAAAGAGATGTGAGGAAAATGAGACATTAATGCATTGTTGATGGATTTGTGAACTGGTTCAACTATTCTGTAGAAGAATTTGAAACTATATCCAAAATGCTATAAAACCCTGCAAATCCTTTGATTTGGTAATACCACTACTAGGTCTATATCCTAAAAAAAGATTAAAAAGAGGAAGGAAAAGAGCTTATATGTACTACATGCATACAAACAAACACTGAGAGATAAAGAGACAGATATAGATATAAATAGATATAGATAAATATCTATGTATGACTATATAGTATATATATATATATACACACATGTGCACACACACACACAAACATATATATATATATATATATATATATATCAGCTCTTTTCTGGGGACAAAAAATTGGAAATTTAGGAACGCCCATAGCTGGGTAATGGCTATATAAATTGTTTTATGTGATTATAATGGAATATTATTGTGCTATAAGAAATTATGAGCAGGATGGTCTCAGAAAAACATGGAAATGTTTCCATGAGCTGATGCAAAATGAAATATATTATGCACAAAGGAACAGCAATAGTGTGGGATCTTCAGTTTTGAAAAACTTAGCAACACAATGATCCAAGATAACTTTGAAGGATTTATGATGTAAAATGTTATCCATTCCCAGAGAAATAACTGATAATGTCTGAATGAAGCTTGAAGCATTCTTTTAACTTTCTTTTTTGTAATTTTTTTTAAACTTCATTTCTCTAGAGGGTTTCTTTTGTGTCTATGGTTTTCCACAACATGACTATTATGGAAATATTTGCATGACTACACATGTATAACCTGTATTGAATTGTTTGCATTTTACATGAGGGGGTTGGGGAAGAAGGAAGAAAATCTGTAACTCAGAGTTTTAAAAACAAATATTTTAAAAATTTTACATGTATCTGGGGAAAAATAAAAATAAAATATTAATTCAACATAAATAAGATAGTTATTACTGAGGTTTTTTTTTTTTTTAAAGAAACTCCTCTTGAGATTTGACTGACTCAGAAAAATAAGGATTGAAATCATTGATCAAGCTTCCTGATCACCTAGGTACAAAATAGAAAGAGGAGAAAATGATAGATCTTCTCCCTTAGTCTTTAGATCTGAAACCAGATACATAAATGTTATGCTCTACTAAATGCATATTTTGAAAATGTTTTGTAGAAGGATTGGGCCAATTTACAAATCTACCAAAATTACAACACTGTGAATACATTTCCTTGTAATGTCCTGCACTGATTATTCCTATTAAAAAAAAAATTGGCCAATTTCTTGCATTAGTTGAAACATTAGAGGTGTTTGATTTGAATTTCTTGTAACAGTAATTTTGAAAAATATTTACATATTGTTAATGGTTTACAATTCTTATGAGAACTTTTGTTAATATTCTTTGATGATATATCTTCTAAAATGGATTTTGTTCTTATGTTTGCATTAATTCTCTGTACATCTTGAATATTTAAAATCTTTTAAAATATTTGATAGTTTTTTTTTAATTTTTTTTACATTTTACACTTTCCCTTCTTATACTGTTAACTTCATGCATGCAAAAAGTTTCTAATTTCATGTAATTGAAATTATCTCTTGCTTTATCAATTCTGCCCCTACCAATAACTTAAGAAATGTGACACTACCAATTTTTTTTCACAAAAAAGGCATCTTTTATGTTTAGATGACATCTTTATTTGGGACTTATTTGAATTATAATATAAACTACTGTTCTAATTTCTTTGACTTTTATCGTTGTTGATGATTTTGGGAGTCCAAAGTAATTTCCAGTATTCCCTAGAGATTTTATTGAATAAGGAATCCTTTCCATAAGTATTTATATTCTTAAAATCATTAGATATTGGGCATATTAGTTTACTGGTTTCAGATGTTTGCAAATCTACTGTATCCATTACCCCACTTTTCTAAAATTAACATAGGATTTTTAAATTCACAGAATTTTAATTCACAGAAAATGCCATCTACATACAGGAAAAAAAAAAACTAAGGAGATTGATTCTGTGTAAAGTCTATTGGGATTGCTTTGGATCACTGAACCACTGAGAAGAACCAAGTCTTTCACAGTTGATCATGGCACATTCTTGCTGTTATTATGTACAATATATTCCTTGTCCTGCTTGTTTCTCTCGGCATCAGTCATGTGATATCTTTCTAGGCCTTTCTAAAATCAATTTGCTCATCATTTTTTATAGAATGATAATATTCCATTTTTTAATATCCCACCACTTATTCAGTCATTCCCAGTTGATTGTATCTATTCATTTTCCAATTCTTTGCTACCACAAAAGAACTGCTACAAACATTTTTGCACATGTGAGTCCTTGTTTAAGATTTCCTTGGGATATAGATCCAGTAATGGTATTGCTGGGTCAAAGGCTGTGCACAATTTTATAGCCTTTTGCTATAAAGTTGCATATTGCTCTCCAGAATGGTTGGATGATTTCACAATTCTATATAATGTTTTCTGACATCCCCTGCCATGTTTATCAATAACTTTTCTTGTCATCTAAGCCAATCTGAGAGGTGTGAGATGGTACCTCAGAGTTGCTTTAATTTGCATTTCTCTAATCTATACTGATTTAAATAATTTTTTCATATGACAATAGATGACTTTAATTTTGTTTTCTGAAAATTTTCTGTTCATATCCTTTGATTATCCATTAATTGGGCAATGACTTGTATTCTTAAATATTTGACAGAGTTCTCTATATATTTTTAGAAATGAGATCTTTATCAGAAACATTTGTTGTAAAGATTTTCCCCCAGATTTGTACTTCCCTTTTAATATTATTTCTGTTGGTTTTGTTTGTATAAAATATTTTTAAATTTAATATAATCAAAGTTGTCCATTTGGCCTTTCATAATATTCTCTATTTCTTCTTTAGTCATAAATTCTTACCTTCTCCAAAGATCTTATAGGTAAATCATCTCTTGCTTTCTTAATTTGCCTATGGTATCTTTATGGCCAAATTACGTATGCATTTTGACCTTATTTTGGTATGGGTTGTAAGATGTTGATCCATGCCAAGTTTCTGACATATTATTTTCCAGTTTCCCCAGGAATTGTTGCCAAATAGTGTGTTCTTATTCCAGAAGCTAGAGTTTGGAGGTTTACAAATACCAAATTTTAATAGGTCTTGATTATTGTGTCATGTATATCTCATTTATTGCATTAATCTACCACTCTTTTTTCGTAGCCAAGACCAAGTGATTTTAATGATTGCTTTTTTATAATATAGTTTTAGGTTTGATATTACTAAGACATCATCCTTTGTAGTTTTTTCATTAATTCCCTTGATATTCTTGACCATTTGTTTTTCCAGATGAATTCTGCTATTATTTTTTCTAATTCTATAAAATAATTTTGAGTTTAAGCAAAATTATAAATTTTATTATATTATCTCAGCTTATTGATATTTTTGCAATTGTTTAGATCTGACTTTTATTTGTGTTTGAAGTGTTTTGTAATTGTGTTGATATAGTTCTTGGGTTTGTCTTGACAGGTAGATCCACAAGTATTTTATTTTGTCTAGAATAATTTTAAATGAAATATCTCTATTTTTTGCTGATATACTTTTACAGTAACATATATAAATGCTGTTCATCTGTGTGGGTTCATTTTACATCCTGCAACTTTGCTAAAGCTGTGAATTGTTTCCAGTAGGTTTTTGGATGATTTTCTAAGTGTATCATGGTATCATCTGCAAAGAGTGATAATTTGATTTTCTCATTGCCTATTCTAATTCATTTAATTCTTTTTCTTTTTTTATTGCTAAAGCCAACATTTCTAGTACAATGTTGAATAACAGTGATGATAATGGGCATCCTTGTTTCACCCCTGATCTTATTGGGAATGTACCCAGCTTTTTCCCCATTATAAATAATGATCACTGTTGGTTTTAAATTAGAAACTGCTTATTATTTTAAAGGAAGCTCCCTTTGTCTATATGCTTGTTTTTAATGGGATTGGGTGCTTTATTTTGTCAGAAACATTTTCCACATCTATTGAGATAATCATATAATTTCTTTTGGCTTTGTTACTGATATGATCAATTATGGTAATAGTTTTGCTGATATTGAACCAGCCCTGCATGCCTGGCATAAATTCCACTTGGTCATAGTGTATTATCCTACTGATAAATTGTTCTCTTTGTTCTAATATTTTATTTAAAATGTTTGCATCAATATTCATTAGGGTGATTGAGCTATAATTTTCTTTCTCTGTTTTATGTCTTCCTGGTTTATGTATCAGTACCATATTTGTGTCATAAAAGAATTTTGGCAATATTCCTTCTTCACCTATTTTTCCACATAGTTTGCATAGTATTGGAATTAATTGTTCTTTAAATGTTTGGTAGAATTCACTTTTGAATCTATTTGACCCTGGAGATTTTTTTCTTAGAGAGCTCATAAATGTTCAATTTATTTTTCTAAAATAAGACTATTTAGGACTATTTAAGTATTTTATTTCCTCTTCTGTTAACCTGGGAAATTTATATTTCTGTAAATTTTCATCCATTTCAGATTGTGAGACTTGCTGCTATAAAAGTGGGCAAAAAAGCTCCTAATTGTTGCTTTAATTTCTTTGTCATTGGTGGCAAGTTCACCTTTTCATTTTTGATGCTGATGATTATTTTTTTCTTTCCCTTTTCTAATCAAATTAACCAAAAGTTTTTCTATTTTGTTGTTTTTTCCACATAACCAACTTTTAGTTTTATTTATTAGTTCAATGGTTTTCTTCAATTCTATTTTATTAATCTTTCCTTTGAGTTTCAGAATTTCTGATTTGGTATTTAATCAGGGGGATTTAATTTTCCCAGTTTTCTTAGTTACATGCTCACATCATTAATCTCCTCTTTCTCTATCTGTATAGTTAATTCTTGGTTGTAACCCTAGGTCCTTTGCCTTCTGGAATATGATATTCAAAGCCCTTTTATCCTTTATTGTAGAACTTGCCAGATCCTGGGTAATCCTGATTGTTATTCTTTGATATTGGAATTGTTTGTCAGGCAGCTTACAGTATTTTTCTGTGATGTTTTACTTCCAGAGTTCCTTGGGGTTTTCCTTGTGGGATCTCTTTCTGAAGGTGATAGATAGATTTTTTCAAGGAGTATTTCCCTCTTTGTTTGTACAATGTCAGGACACTTTTCCTTAATTATCACTTGAAGAATGATATTCAGGCTCTTTTTTTTTTCCTATGGTCAAGATTCTTTTCTTGCCCATTTTCTTTCCTTTTATTTTTGTATTTCCTTTTTTTTTTCTTTCCACTTTTTTGGTTGAACTCTGCTTCTGCAGGAAAGGGGGCTGTGTCCCAAGCTTCCTGTGCAGATCTGAGGCCTGGCTTTGGGCACAGGAGCCCCTTGTGTTTGCAGAGAGTAGCTTTGCCTTCTATTTTCAGGAAACATCTTGGTTTCCCAAGAATTTGCCTTCTTTGTTGGGACTTGGAACTGCCCCACTGATTTGCTCCTCTACTGAGCCAAGATTGAGGTGGCTGATTTGCTGTGGTTACATTCTCACTGGCTTTCTCAGAATCTATCTGACCTGGGTTGAACATCCTTTCATTCTAGTGAGACGGACCTTTATTGAAGTTTTTCCAGTCTATCTTGAGCTGAAGAGTGGTTCCATTCCATCAGACTCTGTTCCGAGGCTTGGTTTCATGTGGGTTTTTGAGAGAAACTTGGAGAGCTCCAGAGCTTCCTGGCTTCACTTAGCATTCTTAGTTCCACCTCTGGAAGACAGATCAACTACAAAATTGTTATGGTCTGTAGCAGAGTAAAAATTGATGAATTAGCAGTGCCAAGTAAGAGAGTGATCTGAATTATAATAATAGCAATGACACCTGCAATTTCAGAATAATTTATTTACTTTGAGAATATGTATCTATAATTATATCTTTATCTATCTATTTATAGATCATCTTTTATCTTTATAAGTGTTATTTCATTTTTTAGCTGGTAAATTTAGATTTAAATCTTAAAAAGTGTTCCTATGTTGCTGACAAGTAATATGACACCCAATGTTTGACAATTAAAGTACATGTAAGTTCATTTTTATTTATCATATATTAACAGAATTTTCAAGTTGGAAGAACTTTAGAATCTACTATAATAAGTCCTTGAAAATGGATTTCTATCAAAGAATCACTGCTCAGCAGTCATCTACATCAGTAATGAGGTCAAAATCAAACAAAAACAGGGCCAACTGCATATAAGGATCTTTGCTGCTGCTTAGTGAGTTAGAAAAATATACATCAATATTATTTATGTTTTATTATAATTTTTAATTTATTTTCTGAAATACTTCCCAATTTTATCTTACTACAATATATCAGTCAATCTGCATTCAGATTCCATTGATTCTTTCATTAATGGTGGATAATATCTTTCATTATTTTTCAGAATTGTCCTATAACAGTGTACAGCTGAGAATAGTAGTCATTCCCTGGATCATTGTACAATATTGTTGTTACTGTATACATTGTTCTCCTGATTCTGTTCACTTCACTCATGTAAATTGTTCCTAATTTTTCTGAAAGCATGCTACTTGTCATTTCTTAAATCACAATAGTATATTAACACAATCATATGCCACAACTTGTTCAGTTATTCCCTAACTGATGAGCATCCTCTGCATCCTCTCAACTTTCAATTTTTTGCTACCACAAAATAGCTGTTATAGATATTTTTGTATATAGATTTTTTTCTTTAAAAAAACAAACAAAAAAAAAACCTCTTTGAAATGCAGACCTAGTAGTGGTATTTCTGAATCAAAGGATAAGAATGATTTTATAACTTTTTGGTCTTAGTTACAATTTGCCCTTCAGAATTGTTGAATCTATTCACAGTTCCAAAAATAATAGATTAGTGTCCCATTGTTTTCTTCTTGCCTCTAACATTTGTCATTTTCCTTTTTTGTTATGTCCGTGAATCTGATATGAGGAAGTACCTCAGAATTGTTTTAATCTGAATTTCTCTAAATAATGATTTAAAGCATGGTTATGATTATGGATAACTTTGATTTCTTCTTCTGAAAACTTTTTGTTTATATCCTTTGACCATTTATCAATTGGCAAATGATTCATATTGTAAATTTGACTCAGGTCTCTATACATTTGAGAAATGAAGCCTTTATTAGAGAAATTTGCTGTATCTTTTTTTCCATTTTGTTTCTTCTTCTAATGTTGAGTATGTTGGTTTTGTTTGTGCAAAATCTTTTAAAATTCTCAAAATTATCTATTTTATATTTTGTAATGCTCTGTATCTCTTGATTTGGGGGGGGGCAGAGAATCATTGTGTTTTATTATCCTTCATTTAATTTTTACATTCCTAATGAAATGGTCAGAGGTATCTCACTCATGTTGCTAACTTCCTTCCTATGATCTTTCATGGGTCCCATAGTTCTCTAGATATGTTCTTACTTCTTATTTCTTCCTCCCATCCACTCCCAACCTTGGACTTTTTTTCTTTTGCCAATGGAGGCCAAGAGAGTATAAAGAAAACCATAGAAAATTAAGTGTTTTGGGATATTCAAATCTCTCCAGACAATAGGCAGTGTTTTTTTTTTTTTTTTAATATAATTCCAGTGGCAAAAATAGGAGTTTTGGTTGAATTTTATTCAAATGTTTGCACTAACTTTTATGATACATGGGAACACATAAAATTAAGGGTGGAAAAGACCTTCAAGATCATAAAATCTATCCCTTTTCTTTTTTAGAGGAAGAAGCTGAAATCCAGGAAGATGAAGCTACAGATCCAGCAATAGACTCCAGGTCTCCTTTTCCAAACCAAGCACTTTTCCTATGCATCTATACCACAATTGTGAATCTAAAGTATGTCAGAATTGAAGCATAGAATCCTACATTTGGAAAACAGTTGAGAACTCCCTTTAGCATTCCATACAGTGCAGGTATTGCCTGCTGATATATATACATGTATATATATATATATATATATATATATATATATATATATATATATGAGTAAAGCTTTTTATTTTTAAAACATATGCATTAATAATTTTAATTTTCAATACTCATCTTTATAAAACCTTGTATTGCAATTTTCCTTCCATTCCTCCCACCCTCTCCCCAAGAAGACAAAAAAAAATCAATATATTAAACGTGTACTTCTTCTATACATATTTCCACAATTATCAATCTGCACAAGAAAAATCAGATCAAAAAGAAAAAAAAAAGAGAAAGAAAACAAAATGCAAGTAAACAATAAAAAAAGGTGAAAATACTATGTTGTGATCCACACTCAGTCCCCACAGTCCTCTCTCTAGGTGCAGATGGCTCTCTTTTTCACTTATTTCTTGATTTGTAATACTTTTTTTCTAAATAGATTTCTTCCATAGATTTAACAGATAATCTCCATGCCCCTCAATTTGCTTATGGTATCATCCTTGTCTAAATAATGTAACTGTTTTAATCTTATCTTGGCATATAGAAGTGTTGTTTTATGCCTAGTTTCTGCTAAAATGCCTTCCAATTTTCTCAACAAGTGAGTTCTTGTCCCCAAAGTTTGGATCTTTGCTTTTCTCAAATACAGGATTTCTATGGTTGATACTTAATCTATTTCACTGATTCACAACTCTATGTCTTAGTCAATATTAGATTGTTTTTTAATGATTATCACATTGTAAAACAGTTTGAAACCTAATATGGATAGGCCATCTTCCATCAAAAAAAAAATAATTCCTTTGATATTCTTAACCTTTTATTTTACCAGATGAACTATGTTATTTTTTTCTTAGCAATCTATATATTTTTTTTTGCTAATTTGATTTTTATGGCACTTAATAAGTATGTTCATTTAGGTAAAATTGTCATTTTTATTATATTTTGTTTTTCTGTTTTTTGTTTGTTTTGCTTTTTTTGCTGATGCAATTGGGGTTAAGTGACTTGCCCAGGTTCACACAGCTAGAAAGTGTTAAGTGTCTGAGTCCCAATTTGAACTCAGGTCTTCTTTACTTCAGGGATGAGTATTCTATCCACTGTGCCACCTAGCTGCCCCCATTTTATTATATTGACTCAAGCTATCTCTCTTTTATTTATGAGAATGAGACAAGAAACTGCCTATATTAAGTGGCAAATTTTCCTGAATTAAAATATGACTGATACTTTCTCTCCTTTCCCTCCTTTCCCTCAGGGAAGACACTTTAATTCATCACCAAAAAAAGTCAGTGTTTCCCTGTCTGCCCCACCCTTGGCAATGCACCCATTTAAGATATGTAGAAAATTTCAGACTTTGAATTTGCCTATTAGTCTGGGTCTAAAATTAAAGCAATTTGGATCTGTTCTGATGGGCTAAAACAAAATGCATATATTATATACTTCCTTCAGTGAACCTCAATCTATTATAGTATAGGAGACAAAATCTTTTAAGTCAGTAATTTGTCAGCTCAATGACCTCTATTTAGCCTAGTTGAATACTATATAAATTTACTCTAACCATAGCTGTAGATTCAAATTTGAACCCCATTTTTTTGTAATTAAATTTGGCATACAAACTTCTCTATCTCTATGAATGGATTTGACATCCTTGCAGTTTCACAAGTTCTCATTCTCTCTTTCATTTTTTATTCTCACTTAAATGAAAGTATTCTCTTCAATGTTATCAGTGATTATTTTTTAATTTCCAAATATGATACTATTTTATCACTCTCCATCTTTCTTGTTTTACAAATACCTTTGACATTTATCTTCACCTTCTCATGAATCCTATACTAGCTTCTCTGTTGTCATGTTAGGCAGCGAGGTAACAGAATGGATAAAAGTGCTTGGCCTAGTCAGAAAACATGAGTTCAAATGTGACTTTAAAAGCTGTATGACATGTATAAGCTATGACAAATTAGTTGCCTTCTAAATGAGCAGGAAAGAGAAGGATAAAATTGGAAATCAATTTTTTAAAAAATATAAAAAATTGTGTTTAGGCATAATTGTAAAAATATTGATTAATGCATATTTTAAAGTTATGTAAGATCTTAGACAAACCACTTAAATTCTGTTTGACTAAGTTTCCTCCTACTTAAGATAAGTATAGTAATGAAGGTTGCATTTTAGGATTATTGTTATTGTTTAGTTGTTCAATTATGTTTACCTCATCAAGTGGACAATCGCATGCCAATATTGTCAATGAAATTTTTTTTTTTTGCCTAAAAAATGAAAGGGTTTGTCATTTCTTGCTATAACAAATTAAGGCAAACAGCTTCAATGATTTTCTCAGAGTAATACAGCTAAGTGTCTGAGGCCAGATTTGAATTCAGATCTTCTGGACTCTAGTCCCAATATTCTATTTGCTTAGCCACCTGGCTGCCTATCAGGATTAGTGACAGTCTCTGTCACAGTGGGACAACCTTTGGTTCCAGAAAAGCAGAGAAAAGAGTGACTAATAGCAAAAGAGGAAAGAAGTTTTATAGAAAATAATGGATGCATAGTGGGCAATTATATGGGTCCCAGAGTAGTAAAAAAAAAACAAAATAAAAAAACAAAAAACAAAAGCAGGCCCAGGATTACACTTTAATTATAACAGTGCTATGGGGCCCTTCTAGATTGATGCTTATTATACTTAGTGGATCTTTTCTGAGTATGGTTTGAAAGAATAAAAGAAGATAACACTGGGATTTGCAAGTCTTCTAGCAACAGAAGAGAGATAAAATTGTCAACCTAGTCCCTTTGACAGAAGTCTCTTATAAAGACCTCTAAAGGAGCAGATTCATTATAATCATTTCAATTGTGCCTCCCAGTGAGGGAGAAATCTTGACTAGTGAATTAGGAAACTGAATATGTGGCAGTACAGAATATTTATTGTTACTAGTAGATTCTGGAATAGGCTACATGCTACAAACCCTAACCCATGACAAAAAAAAAAAAAAAAGTTGAATCACCATATGGTCCTTCCTAAGAGGGTGGTAAAGCCTCAGGTTTCAAATCTCCATTTACCTCTCTACTTCTCCCTCCTTGATTGTTAAGAGAGAAACAGACAGACAGACAAGAGACACAGACACACACACACACACACACACACACACACACAGACACTTAGGGTCTTCAAGTCTCATACTTTGTTTATTGTTTTTGGCTATCTTTTTGCTCTAATTTTTCTTTTCTTTTCCTTTTCTAATACTGCTTGCACCAGGGTTCTTGAATTCCTAATATTAGAATTGTTCAATAGTACCTCTAAAATCATTTAAGGGATGGGAGTCTTCTAAAAGACTGGATTATCAAAGGGTAAAGTATGCTACAAACAATACCTAACATGCAGGCTAGGCTAGTTTTTGCTCATTTATTTAAATATTTGTCTATTTATTCATTCATTCATTCATCCATCCATCCATTTATCTATTTATCTATTTATTTATTTTTATTTTTGTTTGTTTAAAAGATACTAAAACCATCCTGGATCACTGACATAGCATCCTAGTAGCCACAATACAAAATCTGGTGAATAAGAAGGGAGGTATGCAGATCCCTCATGCTTAACCACTGTACCAGAATCGCCAAAAAAGAAGCAGTAAAATGCTCTCAACTGAAGCAATATAATATTTTTTCTGATTATTCTTTCTGATTTTTGACTAAGTGAATCTCATTTTGCTATGTAGTTAGATGGTTCTGAGTTTCTCATTTCATTCCAGTTGTAAATCTGAAGCACCAGATGTGACAGCATCGATATGCTCTGCAGCAACTTCAAATTTAAAAACAAAATAAAAAAAAATTAGATTCAACAAATGTAATTTATAGAATTTTCTTGATGAATGGAGCCTACAGTATCTATGGAATGATCTGAAAGCCAAGTTGTACTGGTTCAGAGTGGGGCAAATACTTTTTGTCCCCTTGCATAATTATTTTAGATGTCTGGATTGAAGATTAGGTTATGTAACAAGGTTATAGGTTATCTCTAGGGTAACCTTAGAAAGACAGCCCTGAGGATTGAGGATACTGGAGAAGTATTGAATAATAATGAATAAAGGAATGACATAGTTTTGCTAGAAAACAGTCTCATGATTTGCTACCACAGTGAAAGTGTAATGTTATCAACATTTATATTTTCTGAATTGTTAACTACACATAGCCTGTGATTATATGATAGTTTCCTGGAGCTGAATGCACCCTACTTTGGATATTACTCATCCAGAAGCCTGAAAGTTCATAAACATGTACAGACAAGTGAGCAGAAGCCTGGAATCATAAAACGTGAGAGCTGTGAGAGACATTAAGAACCAATTAGTCTCTCTCATTTTAAAGAGAAGGAAAGAGGCCAAAGGTGGAAAAGTAACATGTTCAACATCTTTCAATCAAATTGGAAAGTTCTATAAAACATGCTGGTAACACAGAAGACAGCAATAAAATAGTTTCTTCTGTCAAGAATTTTAAATTCAAGAATATACACACACAAAAATCATGTATACATGTGTGTATACATATATATGTACACACATACACATGTTCATATTTGTGTTTATATAATACATGAACATGTGTATAATGTAAAGACATATTAAACATAATATATAACATTTGTAACAATCTATAACTCACATATATATTTATAATTACGAAGTAATCTTCACTGGGGGATCAGGATCAGTTTATAATAAAAGCTGGTATTTGAGCTTATAGTTGAAAGAAATTGCAGATTTTGCAAAGCAAATATGAGAAAGAAGATCATTCGGGACACGAAGGAAAGCTTCTACAAAGCCATGGAAATAGGAATTGCAATGCAATACAGAGGGAAGATCAGGTAGAAATTTGACAAAAATTTAGAATTTGTAGTGCAATAAGGAATGTTTTGGAAAAGTAGGCTGGGCCCATGTTGGGAAGAGATTTAAAATTTTACCCTGTTTTTGTCAACAAAAATCATTCCATCTTGCTTCAAACCATTAAGTTTTTCTGAAGAACTACTCTATAATAAATACAAGTATACCATTTTTTTGTTGTGTCTACCTAATAAAGGTGAAGAAAAAAGCTGAAGACTTGATCAAGGCATAATTAGTCAATCTATGTATCTGGATCTAGAATATATTACAGGATTATAACAAATATATATATATATGTACAATATATGTGTATATATGTATGTATTTGTGTATTTTTCAATAACAGTGTTCTTTTTTTTCCATATATGTGTGTGTATATATTAGGGGATACTATTCCAGATTTGCAACTATATCAATATAGTTCCCTATGCAGATTTAGGAAGTCCTTGATGTGGAAACTCCTTCTAGCAGTGCAAAATATCTGCTTTCTAATACTTAGTCTTAGAGAATTGTTTGAGACATTGAATGGTTAAGTAGTTTACTCATTATCATAAATCTAGCATGTTTCAAACTCAGAATTTGAAACCAGATTTCCAGATTCTAAAATCAGCCTTCTATCCTCAGTTACACTGCCAGTCTCTTTCTATCATAGATAGATAGATTCTAAGACAGGACTTGAGTGTCATCATATGATCTCATTGAATTGTTCTTTATTGCCTTCTACTCTTTAACTATGAAAATATCACAAGAGTGTAGTTAAAATCAGTGAGAGAGAAAAGGAACTGCCTATTGGGAGGAGCAAAGATAAGTGGATGTTTCTGGCTGACAACACCCACATTCCAAAGGTGGGGATCAAAAAAGGGAGAAAGCACCTCCCCCTTTCAGATTCACAAAATGTGTACATGATATACATTCATTGAAAATGCATTACTTTATGAGTCTCTTAGTAGTTGTTTTATCATTGGTACTTATTGAGAACCTTCCTTAAGGAAAACCTTAATATGTCACAGGTACATTTATTACTCAGACTGTTTTTGATTAGAAAAATCTGGTTTCTGTCTGCAGCCCAAGTAATTCAAAAGCATTTTCAAACAAGATGACCAACTGCTGATTATAGCCTTCCACAAAACTAGCTTTTCAGTGGCTATCAGATATGCTTCATGGTCATCAGCAGGCTGTCCTTAAGTTTTTTTTTTTTAACTGCCTTAATTTTTCTGTGTATTTTCTCCCCAACATCACAGCAGCTTAGCATTTGGAGAATTTCCCAATGCCAGTTGTGCCTGAGTTAAAAATCAACTAACACCTACAGAAAGCTTTTTTTCATTAATTGAGCTTTAAATCTTTACCTTGACTTAGTGAGAAAATAGAATTGGACAATAGTCAATGTCTCATTTGTATATATTTATATGAATACTGCAATCTGGAGGATATCTGCTAACCAAAGATATACAGCCATTAACCTTCATCTAAACAGCTTCCCAAAAAGTCTTTTCAGGGAATGGCTTTTAAATGCACAAGCAACTCAATCTAAAGGTAGAGATATTTGAAGTATATACAAACATACAAGCCTTTTAGTTAAACACATTTTTCAGGGAGCTTTTGATGAAAGTGATAAGTTACATTATTACCCTTCAGCAGACACTTATCAGCTATAAACATGGGGTGGTTTAGGCTAGAAATCAACCCTGGGGGAAAAACTGGGAGGGATTCTGGGACTCACAGTTATATAGATCAACATGAACCTGAGACTCACTTTTATTTTCATTTATTAAAAAAGTCTGTGGTCCGTTCCTTCAATTTCAAATCCGTTAGCATCCTGTTCCCTTAAAGGGGAAGGGGAAAGTAACTAGATTTTATGGACTGATTGCTGATGGCTAAGCTACTGCTCTATTGGTTTTGAGTGCAGAGTTCATTTTAGATACATTATGCATAAACCAGGTTTCCAATAGAAGCCATAGCTCATAATAGTCTTGGGAAATAAGCAGAGTTAGCTTGGTCAAAGGGAGACTGCAGACAGGGTTAGGTCTCCTAACAGTCTAATACACTCTAAGCTTTGGTATAAATGACCAATTTTCTTCCCACTTCCACACAATTATGTTTCTTGTATGCAAAGGTTGGTTTCAGTTTAACTGGCCACTAGATGAACTTGAAAATCCTGTAAAAAACAGATTAGAGCAGGAGTTTCAAACATTTTCCCTGTCATGCTTTCTCAAGCAACATATTTGTCAACTTAAGTAACTCTTTTTTCCTTACCACACATACTCAGCAACTGACTTTGCTGATTTAGAATGGTGTGTAAGATCCATTTTCATGATATGCTTAATCCCTTTCAACAGATAAATACATTTTATTACTGGATGAAAAGATACCAAGCTTGAGATAGTTCATTTTCTTTCCATTTAAATTTTAAATATATTGTTATTTAAAAGTACTGAGAAAATTAGGAATAAAATTTGATGTTAAATGCTCATTCATGCTTATTTTAAATCCTCTTACTTCAATTAACCATCCTACAAATATGTATTATGCATTCACTATTGAAACAATCCCTACTCTCAAGGAGCTTACATTTCATTAGTGAAATACCATGCACACAAGAAAGCATTTCAGAATAATCATACAGCCAAAAATACTAAGAAATTAGCATGGGAATGCCATTTTAAATATTTTCAATGAGCAATTAAAACTGGAAGACAGGGTTAATTCTTATAATTAATGTGGAGAGGAGAGAAGTAGTGATAAAGAACTGTACTGAATCAGGAAAACTAGTATTCAAGTCCTATTTCTTAGTGTTATGTCTTGCATATTATGACTGTGGTATGACTTAATTTTTAACCTCTTAAGGTTCCAAACAAATTTCAGACTTTAAGTTTCTAAGCAGGTGCTGAATTTCAAGGGAAATTGTATAGAGAGTAGAAAAAAAGTCATACACACACAGACACGGAGACAGAGACAGAAAGACAGATATAGGCACAGAGAAACAGAGAAAGAGACAGATAGAGGGACAGAGAGACAGAGACAAAGTGAGAGACAGAGACACATAGAGAGGAGGACAAGGAAGGAGAAAGACAAAAAGAGACAGACACAGAGAAGGACCCTGAGGAGGGGGAAGGGAAAGGAAGGAAAGGAAATGAGGGAGGAAGGGGAGAAGAAGAATGAGAACTAGCAGGAACATGAGAAACAAGGTTCAGTCAAAGCAAAGTGGAGTCTCAGATGTTTTACTCAATATGACTAATGTAAAAATTTGTTCGTATAATTTAAACAACTTTATCTTTTCTTTCAGTTAGAAAGTGATTTCCTCTGATTTATTCAGATCATTATTTTAAATTTATATTTCTCTTACTACTTTAACTATGGACAAAGTTATCTCCCAATTTAAAACTTCTAATCATTCATAAATGACTAGACTAATTGATGATTGTTTTTTTTTTTTTTTTTTTTAATAACACAATCCTCATTTACCCATCCCCTTTAAGGGCTTTCATATAATAGAAGCTATATTCATATAACACTTACTTTGTGCGAGACATGTGCTTTATACTTATTATCTCATTTGATTCTCACAACAATCATGGGTGGCAGGTATTATTATTATCCCCATTTCATAGATGAGGAATCTGAGGCAAACAGGTTAAGTGAGTTGCCCAGGATCACAGAGCTAGTAAGTGTATGAAGCTGTATTTGAATTTAAGTCTCTCTTGTTTCAAGTCTAAACTTTATGCATTGTACCATTGAACTGCCCAAAGAAAAGCTATTAGCCCTGGCTTAACACAGCCTCTGTCTTTGAGAGCATATGTAATATTCCTAAGCCATTACTCCATCACCTCTGGACAGAAAAGAAGGAGATGTTTCACCTTATTAGTTCTTCTGGAACTAATATTGTTTATATCATTTAATGTGAATTTGGCTATTTTAGCCATCATTTTTATCTTTACATCATTATTATATACTTACATGAGTGTTTACATAGATATTTGTGCACATATAATGTTTATGCATATATCTATATACAGGTACATACACACATATTCACATATGTGTAGACACACATGTTTACATATGTATATATGTACTGATTTTGTGTTCTTTGCTCTGTATCAATTCATATGATCTTTTCATATTTCCTTGAAATATTTGGTCATCATTTTTACTGTATAGTAATAATATGTTATAATAATTTCCAAATGGAAGGAAACTCATTTTGTCTACATTTCTATGTCACAAAAAGAAATACCACTCTTTTGATATTCATGGGACCTTTCCTTCTGATTTCAGCTTGCTTAAGATATATGCTCAATCCTGAAGTCAGGAGGACCTGAGTTCAAATCTATTCTCAGACCCATTAACACTTCCTAGCTGTGTGACCCTGGGCAAGTCACAACTCCAATTGCCTCAGCCAAAAAATAAAAACAAACAAACAAAAAAAAAGATATATGCTCAGAAGTGGAATTCTGGAAGTTTAATTAGCACTTTGATGACTTCAACCAATTTAATTCATGGATTAGTCATCTGAATTTATGAAATGATTCAGTGTATTGAGTCAAACAATCAACATTTTCCTTCTACTTATTGTTTGTTTGAATAAGTTAACTTGACAAGTTGATTTAATTTCATGTAAACAGAGCCTCACTTGACTCTTGTTCCACTTTCTCGACATTTTTTAAATAAGAAAGTCAGTCTAGGACAAAGTTCAAGAAAGCTCTTTTGAATAATTGAAATTACATCACAGAAAAGCTGAAATTACTGTTTTTTTTTCTGTATGAAGAATATTGCATATGCCATTTTTATTAAGCTGTAAGTGAAATTGTTTATTTTTTTGTACCACTTTAGTTTTCTAAGATGAATGGTTTAACTACCTGGTTATATTACATATATATATTTTTTTTTTTCCATAAGAGATAATAGAAAAGGAAATGGATTCCATTTTTAACACTATACTAATTTATGCATACACTGTATATATCTACTTGAATAGAATATAGCATATTATAGAACATATCTACCATAAACTATTTGAAAGGAGATACAATCTCCTTTTTATTTGCATATTATTAGATATGATAGAACCTATCATGCAGTAAGCACTTAAATAAAAATCTGTTGAATTTCATTGGATGACTTTCAAACAAATATATTTGAAATATTTTGAATAATTATAATGGTTATGTAACTTTGAGGCAGCAAGGTGGATCAATTGATAATGCACTACTCTAGCATCTCAAAGATCTGAGTTCCAGTATAACCTCAGATTTTTAATAGTTCTGTGACATGAGCAAATCACTTAACTTCTCTTTGTCTTAATGCATTGGAGAAGGAAACAGCAAATCACTTCATTAATTTTGCCAAGAAAACCCCATGAACAACATAGTTCATGAGGACACAGAAAGTTGGACACAACTGAAAAATGACAGCAATGCAAGTTTAAGTAAAGGTGGTATGAAAGAATAAGTTCTAGGATTAGAATCAAGAAATTTAAGTTCTCATTACTGATCTAACACAAATGAATTGTTTGAACATAGGCAAGTTATTCTAATTTTCTGAGTTTCAATTTAATTGCTTATAATATGGAAATAATTTGTACCAGGCATTCCATAGGGTGATTGAAGGAAAATTGTTTTTTGAACTTTAAAAAACTTGAGAAGCATGAATTGTCATTATCCTCAGCATTCATGGATATCCCCTGGTTCTTTCTGCAAATGACATGACAATCTAGGCATCTTCACTTTCTTTTCCATTTCTGATTTTGCTCCAACCATTTTTCATTTGCTTATTCATCCATTCATTCATCTGTTTATTTATTTTGTTAAAGGAGTAGCTTTGAATTCAAAAGACTTTGCCTGATGGGAAATTTTTAAAGCCTATACAGTCATCACCAAACTGTCACTTATCATGGAATCTTGGTCCATCATGGACTTGGGGAATATGCTGGCAAGCTTGCTAACAGGAACTGTTAACATTAATCTGCTGGCCTCTTGAACCTTAAAGATGTTTCTTTGATGGCCCTTGACCTCAGGCTGAAAGATATTACTCCTTCATCTGAAAACATGTAAATATTCAAAGCTTTTAATTGATAGAACAATTAAGTAACTTTTTTTTTCTTTTCTTTAAAAAAAAAATTAATCAAATTCCACCCCCTCCAGTGCCTAAAAACTATGAAAAATCACCACTTTTTTTTTTAATAGGAAAACATTTATGTTACAGTTAAGAATTCTCCCTGCTTTAATGTGTATATGTGTCTGTGGGGGGTGAAAAGAGGTGAGATACCAGAATAGGGATTGGTGGAGAACAATGTGTTATCTACTACTTGGACATTAAGATTTGGGGATCATAGTAGCTGGTTGAGAAGAATGAAGGTATAGGACTAAACATTCTCTAATTTATTCAAGATTAGCTAAAAAGGATCTTATATGCAGTACTAGGTTCTATGTGATTATGTGATCCCAGATAGATATTTTATCTGAATTAATTATGAAAAAGAAAAGGGAACATCCTTGGCTTTTTTTAAGGGGTTAAAGCAAAAGGCAAAGGACAATTAATAGTTTGAGGATACATGCCAGTTTTATGACAAATATCTAGAGAATGGCTTCCATTGTTCTGTCATGTAAGGGAATCAAAAACCTTATAGTAGTATTTCATTTTTTCTTGAAATTTATTGGGGAATCGCAATTAGTTTTAACTCTTCAAATATCTCAAAAAAACTAGAAAGGAATCATTTATTAATATAAATGAAATGAATACACACACATGTATTGAAATACAATGAAATCCACACACATTGTGTATATCACATCACTATGTGTATCATGTATATACACATAGTGTATTTCATCAATTTATTTATATTCTTCAGATTGAGGAAGAGAATAGTACTTCCAAATTCTAACAGGCAAAATCAGTGTTATTATACTATTGATAAATAAGAGATCTAAAATGATAGATATCAGATATTATGGAAAGCATTGAAACCATTAAAGTTGCATTGGTTCTGCTCTTAATCTCTACTTGTACTTGCCAGGTTATCAGGTAGATTTTAGCCTCTCTTTCACCCTATATTCATTCTCTTCTTTTATCCACTGGTTCTAGAAAGGAAGCTAAAAACATATACAGTTTTCCCTCATCCTAAACACACACACACACACACACACACACACATCAACACATCAACAAAACAACCAACTAACCAAACAAACAAACAAACAACAAAAAAAAGCCTGACTTGATCCTACCAGGCCCTTAAACTAGCAGCTTATGGCTCTTTTCTTATCTGTCTCCAATAAATCACTCACGTTGTAGAAGAGATATTTAAAAGTACCAGTGTTATGATTTAGTTTCCCTATGTGAAAGCAAAACAAAACAAAACAAAAAACAAATACCAAACACAAAAAAACTCACTTTATATTTCTTTTAAATTAAAATATTAATTACTATTTAGCATTTAAAATTTTTAATAATCGGTGCCTGTCTAATTTATGATCAAATTTGTGGCATAAGTACTCTTAAGCATTCTGTGGTCTAGTCAAACTAGCCGACTTAATATTCTTCTCTCGGTCCATTGATGCAACTTGCTCCCATACGTGGATTATACTCTCCATATTCTCCATATGTTTCCTTAGAATCTCTATCTTTCTTTAAACTTGAGCTCATATAGCACCTTCCATTTGAGGTCTTCCAATATGAAAAAAAAAAAAAAACTTGGTCATTTCCTAAGGGATATTGTAAATTATAAAATTAATTAGGACCAAAATAATTTAAAAATTTGGAACAAGTTTGACTTTTCAGAACACTGAATAGGAACCACTTGGGTAGAGAGAATTCTTCTTCATTCTTGACCAGATCTCCTTCCCCAATTTTTGTTTTGTTTTGTTTTGTTTTGTTTTTGCCAGAAGAGGACATTTTAAAATTTCCAAAAGAATGGAAGATTTTGGTATTTGCATCTCTCTAAGTTGCAGAAGTTTCACTGGACCAACTGATGAAGTTATGTGAATTAGGAGCTAAGGACAGATTGGACACAATTTTATTGTGTTTAAGAGCAACTTCTTGGGTGCCTCACAAATTTAGTAGAAAGAAATTTAAATTGTTGGGAAGAATCTTGAAAAGGAAGTTTTTAGAAAAGGCTTTCAAAGAGCCAAGAGTTATAAATTGCCTTTTTCCTGAATATGTTTTCTAAGTTCGATCTCACTTTACTTTTGATTCTGCATATGTTTATTAGAATCTCAGAGATGTTTTAGTGGATGGAAGTTTTATACCAACTTTTTAATTCTAGCATATTAATAAAGTTCAATTTCTAAAGGCACTTTAAAACAGATTAACTAAATTGCTTTTCAAATGTTAATCCCACTGATAGAGACTTAAGTTGATGGTATTAGAGTGAAGAGGACTCTTTAATTCCTGAAAGAACAGACAGAAAGATGTATACAACTTCTAGAAACTTGATTTGTCAGTGGGTGTGGGAGTTAATACACAAATACTCAGAGTTTATATGGGCTACATTACCATAGTACTCAGCAGACTGAAGTCACAGATTCTATACTTGTTGAATGATACCTTATCTAGGTGCATTAAGACAACTCTCAAACTCAAATTCCCACTCCTTCCCTCTTCTCCCTCTATGCCACACTATTAAGAGTGTTTCCCATATGTCTTCATTATCACACACATAAGATAGTTCTGGTTTCACTTCTTTCAGTAGGCTCCTTCTCACCTATCATAGGAAATTTTATTTTAATATGATAAGCTATTCCAATATTTCAGTGTTTGCATAGTTTAGACTTTGTTTAAAAATAAAAAGAACAAGTGATGGGAACATCTTATTTAATGTGCCACACACATGATGGTGCTTACTTAACTATTCATTGTGCATTACTATTTTACTGAAAGCTGTCTTTAAAGCTATGATTACCTTTACTTGTCATCCTGTTACACTTTAAGGTTAGAGAACATTTCTTATAGGTTTATTTCAAAGTTTATTACATCACTACAACATTGGAAAAGGGTAGGTTCCAGAAGCAAAGTTTGAAATTAAGGAAAGTCAAGAATCCTTGCTACAAGTATTCTATATTATGTGTATGTGCTGTATGGGAAGCAAAAAATTTCCCATGCCTTTGGTCAAATAGCAAGTATTTAAAGCCAACTCCCATTTGTTTATCCTAAGTAAGGAGAGTTCAAATAATATTTGGAAAAATAATTTAATACAACATACAATGTCATTCATAAACTAAATATATTATATGATGGTATACTTAGAGAACCCTAGAGACTCAACTAAAAAAAACTACTAGAAACAATTCACAACTTTAGCAGTTGCAGGATACAAAATAAATCCAGATAAATCATCAGCATTTGTATATATTACCAACAAAGATCAGGAGCAAGTAATACAAAAAGAAATTCCATTCAAAATAACTGTCGATAGTATAAAATATTTGGGAATCTAACTGCCAAAGAAAAGTCAGGAACTATACGAACTAAACTACAAAACACTTTCCACACAAATAAAGTCAGACCTAGTCAATTGGAAAAACATCAAGTGCTCATGGGTAGGCAGAGCGAATATAATAGAAATGACAATACTACCCAAACTAATCTACTTATTTGGTGCCATACCAATCAAACTCCCAAGAAATTATTTTACAGATCTAGAAAAAATGGTAGCAAAGTGCATTTGGAAGAACAAAAGGTGGCCTTGTTGTACCAGATCTAAAACTATATTATAAAGCAGCGGTCATCAAAACCATTTGGTACTGGCTAAAAAATAGAGTAGTCGGTCAGTGGCATAGGATAGAATCACAGGACAAAATATGCAATAACTATAGCAATTTAGTGTTTGATAAACCCAAAGACCCCAGCTTCTGGGATAAGTACTCACTATTTGGCAAAAACTGCTGGGAAAATTGGAAACTAGTGTGGAAGAAATTAGGCATTGACCCACACCTAACACCACATACCAAGATAAGATCTAAATGGGTTCATGACTTAGATATAGAGTGATATTACAAGCAAATTACAGGAACGTAGGATAGTTTACCTCTCAGACCTGTGGGGATGGAATAAATTTGTGTCCAAAGAAGAACTGGAACTCTTAATTGAACACCAGGTAGATAATTTTGACTATATTAAGTTAAAAAAGTTTTTGTGCAAACAAAACTAATGCAGATAAGATTAGGAGGGAAGCAATAAATTGGGAAATCATCTTTACATTTAAGGGTTCTGTTAAAGGCTTAATTTCTAAAATATATAGAGAATTGTCTCATTTATAAGAATTCAAGCTACTCCAATCGATAAATGGTCAAAGGATATGAACACACAATTTTCAGATGATGAAATTAAAACTATTTCTAGTCATATGAAAAGGTGCTCCAAATCCCTATTGAACAGAGAAATGCAAGTTAAGACAACTCTCAGGTACCACTGCACACCTGTTAGATTGGCTAAAATGACAAGAAAAGATAATGACAAATGTTGGAGGGGATGTGGGAAAACTGGGAGACTGATACATTGTTGGTGGAACTGTGAACGGATCTAACCATTCTGGAGAACAATTTGGAACTATGGTCAAAAAGTTATCAAACTGTGCATACCCTTTGAGCCAGCAGTGTTTCTATTTGGCTTATATCCCAAAGAGATCTTAGAGAAGGGAAAGGGACCCACATGTGCAAGAATGTTTGTGGCAGCCCTTTTTGTAGTGACTAGAAACTGGAAACTGAATGGATGCCCATCAATTGGAGAATGGCTAAATAAATTATGGTATATGAATGTTATGGAATATTATTGTTCTATAAGAAACAACCAGCAGGATGATTTCAGAGAGGCCTGGAGAGACTTGCATGAACTGATGCTGAGTGAAATGAGAGAGCCAGGAGATCATTGTATACGGCAACAACAAGACTATATGATGATCAATGCTGATGGACTTGGCTCTCTTCAACAATGAAATGTTTCAAACCAGTTCCAATTGTTCAGTGAAGAAAGCCATATACACCCAGAGAGAGGGATATGAAATGTGGACCACAACATTACATTTTCATGCTCTCTATTAATGTTTGCTTGCACTGTATTTCCTTTCTCAGATTTTTTTTCTTGTAGATACGATTTTTCTTGCACAGCAAGATAAGTGTGGAAATATGTATACATATATTCAATTTGTCAAGTATTTTAACATAATTAACATGTAGTGGACTTCCTACCATTTAGGGGAGTGGTGGAGTCTGGGGGGGGGAATTTTGTAACAGAAAGCTTTGTAAAGGTCAATGTTGAAGAATTACCCATACATATGTTTTGCAAATAAAAAGCTTTAATAATAATTAAAAAAACCTAAATATAATGCATAACTTCACTTTTATTTCAAATAAATTATTTTTTAACTCTTAAAAACTTGAGTTTCAAATTGTCTTCCTTCCTCCCACTCTTCTCTCATTCACTGAAGAAATAAGCAAAATGATATCAATTATACATGTGAAATCATGCAAGACATATTTCCATATTAGCAATACTGTAAAAAAATAAAATGAGTAAATTATATTTCACTTGCACTCAGAATTCACCAATTCCCTTTTCTGGAGGTGAATGGCATTTTTTCATTATTAGTCTTTTAGCACTGTCTTATATGATTATATTGATCAGAGTAACCAAGTGTTTCATAGAGCATAATCATTACTACATTGCTGTTACTATGCACATTGAATCTCCTCGTTCTCACTTCACTTTGCATTAGTTCATATATTTTGCCTTTTTATTTTTGTTAGTTTGGGGATAATTTTTTTTTTACTGAAATCATATTCTTTCATTATTTCTTAAAACACAATAACAATCCATTGCAATAATATGCCACAATACTATGTAATTTTAAATTAATTATAAATATATATGATATCTGAAACTATTTTCATCACTCTTAATTATGCATCAGAAGTTTTTGTCCCTTTGTTCTCCTCTGTTTTTCTTCCTGTGATCAAATTCATATGTATACTATTTTTATGGTGGAAACTAAATTATGGAGATAGACATACAAAAATCTAAATTTTACTTTAAAGTGCTATATTTCAGCCTCATATTCCCAGCAGATTTACCTCCTTAATGAAGGTTTACCCAGGTTAATCTGAAAATAACCTGCTTTCCTTACCCAATCATTTATTAATCTCACCAATAGACACCTAGTCATAGGCTAAGTGATAGGATGAAACCAGACCCAAATTAAAATTTTGCTAGAGAAAAATCTGAAAAAGTATAAAACATGCAGTTATCCAAACTTTTGACTGCATGTTCAAATGCCTTCCTGAGGAAACATTGCCTGTGTTAGGATATTTTTTCATTTTCTCACAATAATTCAGGGAAAAATAGGAAAATATTGTTGAGAGACAAAGAAACAAAGACAGTCAGGGGACAGACACACACACACGCAGAGTCACACAGAGAAACAGACAGAAAGACAGACACAGACAAAAACAAAGAGAGATAGAAACAGAAAGAGATATAAAGAGATCCAAAGAACACTTATCCACTGAGATTTAAAAAAAAAAAAAGAAAAAAAAAGAAATAGGAACAAAAACAGGAAATTTGAATCTATCAACCTGGTTCAATCTCCATGTCTAGTCCATCGTCAACACTATTGCTGCTAACCCAATAGCATAGCACATAATTACCCTATCTATTGAGAAACTCAGGTTTGTACATCTCACTTACCACATTTCCTATACATTCCTAAACATTTCAGAGACAGTAAGGAGAAAGTGATTTTAATTGGAAGAGAAAAGACATATATATATATATATATATTATTCATATATGTATATATATATATATAAAACTTCATTTAAAACAAAAGAAAAATGCTTAATTATTCTTATAATATCCCTCTTTTATTCTTTCTTATTAAAAGCAATATCCAATAATATAAAGTCCTGCTTGACTTCTGACTCCATAGTTTATCAATGCTCAAAAGGAATAGGTTTTTTCCCTGCACTCTCCCCTTTTTTATGGCTACATACATATTAAAAGTAAACCAGTCTCTGCCAGGTTTGGATAAAAGGCTATTTATTTTCAACCAATTTGATAGCTGCAGTTTTCAGTAATTGAATTTTCTGTGGTCAGAAAAGCAGTAATCTTAGAAACCGAATAAATATTTTTTAATAAAATGGAACACTGAGAAACCCTACAATAATGTCAAAAATGTAGCCACTTATGGATGGATAAATATTTTAAGAAATTTACATTTCACCTAAATCTTTATGCTTCTGGCTTCTCCAGAGATTTTGAACACAGTGTAATATTTTGCTTTTGGGAGGGGGCTATGTTGGGTTTACATAAAATCAGTAAACTTTTTATTCCTTAGTATATGCACCCTATGGAAACAGTTTTTGAGGTTGAGGAAGTCCAAGGCAATACCTATGATCAACAGCTCTTCAGTTTAATTGCTCCAGGGAGAAGAACTTCATGTCACTTGACTCACATGTTGGAAGAATAAAGCTAAAATCCTGCACTGCCTGATAATGATCATAGTTGATAATTCCCTTACAATTCTCTCATTTATTGCTTATTGAGGGGTGGAGGAAATGAGTTATGGAAAATGTTTTGGACATGGGTCAAAAGACCTGAAATACTAAGACCAGATAAATCTTTATATTTTTTTTAAATTTGGTCACATTTCTTTATCTCTTAAAACTCAGTAAACCAATCAAGAACTTATTGCCTATCAATTAATCATTATTTATAATGATTTATATATATACATATATATATATATATATAATGTAAGTATCATCCTCAACTACTCACATTCTTATTTCACTTATTTTGACTTTTTTGGAATCCCCAGCATTTACCATAGTACCTAACAAATAATAGCTATTTAACAAATGTTTGTTGGTTAATTGATTGTCAGACATTGCACAATGTGAAGGGAATACAAGCACAAAAAAAAAAAAAGATTCCTACTCAGTATGAGTTTAAATCATAATGAAGAAGATAAGCATAGATAGATACATAGATGATACATAGAACATAAAAAATAAGATTTCATATTTATAAGGCATTTTTACATAATATTTAAGCAAAAAGTAGTTTAAGAAGGAAAGTACAAGTATTCTGGTGGCTGGGAAAAAGGAAAAAAAAAAACTTCTGAAAGATGACATTCAAGCTGTACCTTAAATTAAGAGAGAGCCTCTGTGAAGTGGTCATGAAAAAGGATTAAATTCTAGATGGCCAGTGCAAAGGCAGATCGGAGAAGGAATATAGTGAGTAAGATCAGTTTTGTTGTGAGAGAAGAGCAGTTTGATTGTATTGTGGAATTAGGAAGATGAAGTAATGACCAATGAAATTAGAAAGGTAGTATTAGACCAGGATGAGTAGGTCTTTAAAAGTTAAACAGAGGAATTCATATTTTATTTTAAAGGCAAAAGTGTGCTACATAGTATCACATAGGGCAGATACTTTTTTAAAGCTTTTTACTTTCAAAACATATGCATAGATAGTTTCAATATTCATCCTTGCAAAACCTTGTGTTCCAAATTTTTTCTCCCTTACTTTCCCCCACCTCTTCCCCCAGATAGTAAGTAATTCAATATTGTTAAATGTGCAATTCTTCTATACATATTTCTACATTTACCATGCTGCATAAGAAAAATCAGATAAAAAATGTGAAAGAAAACAAAATGCAAGCAACAACAAAAAAAGTGAAAATATTATGTTGTGATCCACATTCAGTCCCCACAGTCCTCTCTCTGGGTGCAAAGCACTCTTTCCAACATAAGTCCATTGGAACTGGCTTGAATCATCTCACTGTTGAAGTCATCAGAATTGATTATCATATAATTTTGTTGCTGCTCTGTACCATGTTCTCTTGTTTCTACTCACTGCACTCAGCATCAGTTCATGTAAGTCCAGGCCTTTCTGAAATCATCCTGCTGATCAATTCCTATAAAATGATAATATTCCATAACATTCATATACCATAACTTATTCACTCATTCTCCAACTGCTGGACATCTACTCAGTTTCCATTTCCTTGCCATGACTAAAAGGATTACTATAACCATTTTTGCACATTTGGGTCATTTCCCCTTTTTTATGATCTCTTTAGAATACAGACCAAGTAGAGACACTGCTGGATCAAAGGATATGCATATTTTGATAACTCTTTGGGTTCCAAGTAAGACATAAAATTTGGAATTTCTCTACATATGATAGAGATTTCCTGATTTTAGTCCCACAAATATAATGTCCTTCCAACTCCTATCTGTTGAATCCCCACCCATTCTTTAAAACTCAAGTAATATTCCACTGTCTATTTCTTTCATGACTCCTTCCCTTTTCCTCCTCAGGTTGGTACTGATCTTTCCCTCCATTTTTTACATCTCTTATGTTTAATGTACATTATACTTATTTGTTTATATGTTACATCCTTCCCCTACTAAACTGTTTACTTCATAATGGGAGGCATTGTCTTATCTAATATTTGTATCTGTCGTAGAACAACTTCCCATATATAGAAGGCACTTAGTAAATGAATGATAATGGAAGGAAATTGGTTGGTATAATTTAGGGACTTTTTGTATTCCATGATAACCTGTGCTGAAGTAATGTACATTATATTAACCAGGAAATGAATGACTAGAGAAACAGAAACCTAATCATACATTGAGAACAAAAAATAAAAGCTGGACAGCCCAAATACTACACTGGCACCCAATAGCTCATAAAATACCTTTTCATATTATTTTTTCTGTTTAATAAAATGTTGATTGAATTGAATTAAAAAAAAAAACAAAAAACTAAAACAAGCACTTTCCATATCAGGTAGATTATTTATCAAGGATTTATGAAAAGACATGATTAAGAATTTCATAAGATGGTATGTTTGGCTTGTGATAGATGCCATTGTAGGGAGTATAATTAGAGATGAAATCATAGAACCATTAAAGATGATTTAATTTGGTATCAGAGGAAGTGGATCCTAATTCCTAGCTCTGCCAGTTGAAACTTATATCATCTTGGACAAGTCACTTATCCTCTTTATATCCCTGTTTTCTAAGGTAGGAAGACTAGTTGTCTCTATGATTCCTTCTAGCTTCAAATCTGTGATACTATAGGTTAATTAAATATTAAGTATAGACCTTTGCACAGAAAAGCCCCTCACTGTGACATTTAACATCATAGAGGGAAAATTTGGTAGAGGTAATTAGATTTATTTTAGGCCCATTGCCCAATTTCCTTTAGACTCAGCCTGATCTGTACACATAAGCACGCACTAATTTCCATGACTAGTACTATTCAGTCCTAAAATAGCTATCTTTCTCTATGCATATAACTCTCTTATTTCAAAGTTCTCAAAACATTTTGCCCACCAATTACAATGAATGAAAAAAAAATACTGTGGTCTAAGCACCACTTTAAAGTACTGGGTATACAATCACAAAAGTGTGATAGTCTCTGCCTTCAAAGAGTTAATGTTCTAATTGGGGATACACAAAAAAAAGGCGGAGTAGTGGCTGGAGAAGGAGACTGACATTTGGAAAGCTGCAGGGATAGTAAATGGAGTCATTAGAGGGGTGAGGCGAAGCAGGAAGAACCATGGTACATTGACACAACCTTTCCATGAGCAATAGAAGTATTGATTTGATTATAATTTCAAAAATGAAAATCAGGCTTGGGATAGAATAATAAATCAAAGTAGGAGAAGGAGGTTAGGAAAGCATATGCTGGTCAGCAAAGTGGATAACAAAAATATCACCAATATATAATGGATAAATATTAATGATCTAGTTGATTGCCAGATTTCTTTATGGAGGCTGAGCAATTTTTAGTGTAACAAACTGCTAATAGATATTAGATTCATTTACTGGATACTGCCTTGATAGAATCACAAAGTAGTGGAATCATAGATGGCATAGTCATGGTTACTACAATAATAGTAGTAATAACAACTATCATTTATATGATGTTATAAAATTTGCAAAGAACTTTACATACTAAGTCTTATTTGAACTCACACTACCCCTGTGCTATAGATGCTATTTTTATCCCCTTTTAAAGCTGAAGAAACTGAACCTGAGAGATGTTGAATGACTTGGCCAGAATAACACAGAAAATCTGTCAAGTAGAATTTAGAGTCAGATCTTCTTTTCTACAAGACCAGCACTCTATTAATTTATTAAGCTGCACAGTTGCCTCTTAATTTTTGGCCTTTCCCAAGACTTGAAGGGATCAACTGAATAAAAGCAGAAAAAAACTTGTCATTGTATGTGACAGTTATATGTCTTCATGGAAGACAAAACAGGATATGCTTTCATTGAAGGGCAAAAAATTTCTGTGAATATAAATTCTTAAAAAAATCCATCATTTCATTAATGTTACATCACTCCATTGCTGCACAATAAGCCACCCACACCTTTTTTGCCTATAAGACTGTCATTCATGTCTCCTATTAATACAAATGCTTTATATGCATCCACCCATTATTCTGAAAATGTTCTTTTTGGTGTCTTCCCATTATAGAGGTACCAAGAGTTCACAACTGGCAACCAGCTATTCCACACATTTATTGCATGACCTTTGGCTCATAAGATGTCAGTGATCATATTCTTATTTTCTCTCTTTAGATTAGGAGAATTACCTGCCTTCCCTCCCCAAACATATGAAGCTGATCTCTTCTCCATTTCAAGTAAATAGGGCAGATTTATTTGGATTCTGGACATAATTGTTCCCACGTTAATAAGTTATGATGAACGATGGAAGTGATAACCATTTCTAGATAGCAATCAGGCCTTTTCCTAGCTTTGCTGTGATAATTCATATGCTTTGTAAATATAAATATTTAAAAAAATCTAAC
The DNA here is from genome assembly GCA_023553655.1 of Myrmecobius fasciatus. Taxonomy (NCBI): domain Eukaryota; kingdom Metazoa; phylum Chordata; class Mammalia; order Dasyuromorphia; family Myrmecobiidae; genus Myrmecobius; species Myrmecobius fasciatus. The sequence continues at coordinate 5,124 of JAJPUD010008169.1, read as the reverse complement.
ACTTAGTTCAGAGACCTTTGAGAAGATCAAATAAGGTAACTTAGGTAAAGTGCTTTACAAACCCCAAAGTGTTATAAAAATACTAACAGTGCTGTAGCAAGGGATAGAGCTGGACCTTGTGTCATGAAGACCTGAGTTCAAATCCAGCCTCAGACACTTGTCAACTGCATGACCCCAGTAAAGTCACTTAATTGACCTGACTCAGTTTCCTCATCTGTAAAGATAACAATAACAGTTAACTTGTAGTTATTATGAGATTAAACAAGATAATATTTTAAAAATGCATTGCAAATAAAGACCTATATAAATGATATGAATTTTCATTATGAATATTAGTTGTTGTTGATGCTGTCTATAGTGGAATGGTCAAATTTGTGTTGTTCTTTTTCTCATTCAATAAAAGATACATTGGCAATTTTGGAGAAGATGCAGTAAAAGATTTATTGGAAAATAAAGATTATATGAATAAAAATAATTATTAAAAATTAATCTTAAATTTTGACATGTCACTATTTCAATAAAATAAAAATTTTAATACCAGGACCATTTCCACACATGGAGATATTTTTTGCTACATTTGAAACTTTCTTGGAAGCACTGGTTACCAAAATGACTATGAGCCTTTGACTTTAAACAAAGAGAAGGGGATAGAACCATCTGATCCAGAGATCTAAATCTATCTACTACTCTTATGATTATTTTTCCTTTTAATTGTATGTTTTCTCATTGATTTCATCTATTATTCAATTAAATTAGTCTCAGTTCAATAATAACAACGTCCCTCTAGACTTTTCCTTTCATGTAAGAGAATAAAAATTAAAACCCAGGTGGTTTTCAAGACGACATTAGGTGGAAACTGGTTATAAAATTATCTGTTTATTAATGATGTGTCAGGAGACTGACATGCTAATAGCAGGCACCAGCTGAAGTAGTGCTAATGTAAAAATAACAAGGCTGGATTGTAGAAGCATAGATTTTTCCTTCTGGGGAGAACCTATCTTAGTTCAGATTTTTATCTAAAGGTCTTAATCACCCCAAGGGAAGATTATATATGAATGCCAAGCATATTCTGAATCAGTATGTTTCCTCATTGAATGCATGTTTGAGAAAACATTTAGTGCCAGATGTGCAAAGTATTAGTGCCATGTCAATGAATTGAGCAGCCTTGGAGAAAAGTCATTCTGTACTATACAAAATGGGACTTAGAGAATAATCTTAAACTGAGAGCAAAAATTGATCTTTGATTAAAAGAAGAGGATCTAGGCAATATTTTGTGATAGGAAAAAAAAAGAAAATATGAAGGTGTGATAAGTATAATGAAAATTAACTTAAAGATAAAAATTTTAATTTTAAAGGAGAATTCCCAGAGGAGGAAAAAAAAAAGGCAGCATTATCTTCATATTAGATCAAATAAAACAATTAGTCTGGGGGTGGGACGGAGCCAAGATGGTGAATTGCAGACAGCGTTCTCTGTGAGCTCCTGAGACCTTCCCTCAGACCCAGACAAATTGAGCCTCCCAACTGGTTCAGGAGTGAGGGCTCCACCAAACACTTGGACTACAAGGCACTTCTATCAACAATCTACTTTGAAAAAACATCGGAGGTTAGCCTCAGGGGAAATTGGCCACTGGTCACAATCAGATGCCAGCTGGGGCAGAAGTCAGGGCTGCAATATAGGAGCGGATTTTAGGCACCCAGGAAGCCCCTGGGAGACGTCTGGGCCACTTTGCTCTGCTTGCGGGCAGGTGCTTTGGCAGATCTGCCTTTGGTAAAGGGTGGATTGAGAGCAGTTGAAAATGTGGTCCTAGTGTGACTCTAGCTAGACCAGCCTCAGACCGAAAGTCAACTCGGCAAACTGCCCCAGGGCAAATTGAAATGGAGGCAATATTCCCTGCTGGTGACTGATACCTCAACTCAAAAGCATGAGCAAGAATAAGAGAGCTCTCACCATAGACAGCTTTTATGGAGAGAAACTAGAGAACTCTCCAGATCCTGTGATTCTGAAAACAATCCCAGATGAAGCCACAAAGGGGGACTTAAGCTGGTCTCCCTTCCAGAAGCCTTACCTGGAAGAATGCATAAAGAATCTCAAAAGAGAGCTACAAGAAGAATGGGGAAATAAATTGAGATCAGGGCAAGAGAGATATCAAAAACTGGAAAAGAGAACTGGTGAATTGGAAAAAGAAAACAATTCACTGAATAATAAAATTGGTGAATTGGAAAAAATTACCAATTCACTGGAAAATAAAAATGGTGAGTTGGAAAAAAACAACAATTCACTGAAAAACAAAATTGGTGAATTGGAAAAAATCACCAATTCACTGGAAAATAAAAATGGCGAATTGGAAAAAGACAACAATTCATTGAAAAATAAAATTGGCAAAATGGAAAAAGAATGCATTGAATCAAGAAATTCAATTGGCCAGCTACAAAAGGAGCTAAAAAAGATAACTGAAGGAAATAATACTCTAAAAATTAAAATTGAAAAAATAGAAGTAAATGACTCAAAAAGACTTCAAGAATCAGTCAAACAAAAACAAAAAAAATGAAAAAAAAAGAAGAAAATATGAAATATCTTCTAGGAAAAACAACTGACTTGGAAAACAGATCCAGGAGAGACAATTTAAGGATTATCGCACTCCCTGAAAGCCACAATGCAAAAAAGAACCTTGATGCTATCTTCCAGGAAATCATGAAAGAGAATTGCCCTGATGTTTTAGAATCAGAAGGCAAAATTGGTATTGAAAGAATTCACTGATCACCTCCTGAAAAAGACCCCAAAATTAATACCCCAAGGAATATCATGGCCAAATTTCAGGAGTATTGCACCAAGGAAAGGATATTGCAAGCAGCTAGAAAGAAACAGTTCAAATCCTGAGGAACTATAGTTAGAATTACACAAGATCTGTGAGCTTCCACATTAAAGGATCGAAGGGCCTGGAATCAAATATTCCAAAAGGCAAAAGAACTTGGATTATAGCCAAGAATAAGTTATCCAGCTAGAATGAGCATCATCTTCCAGCTAAGAAGATGGTCATTCAATGATACAGGAGAATTTCACCTATTTCTAATGAAAAGACCAAATCTGAACAAAAAATTTGACCTCCAAATACAGAACTCAAGGGAAGCATAAAAAAGTAAAAAGGAAAGAACTCTTGAGAACTATATTTCTACTATAGGTATCCTTAAAGAATGGGGGTATAATTCGATTTTTCTTTGATAATAATGGAAAGGAAATTAGAGGTAGAAGGGATATCATACTGAAAAAAAGTGGGGGGGGGAAGGAGGCAAAATAAAGTAAAAATAAAAGAGGTAAAATAAGGCAAAATCTCATAAAGAGACATAGAAGATCTAATATAATTGAGGGAAAGAAGGGAGGTCGATGAGTACTGTGTAAACCTTACTCTCATTAGATTGGACTCTAAGAGAGTATATCAGACACATTTGGCTTCAAAAAAGACCTGACCCTCTTTGTGGGAAGGTGGGAGGGAAAGGAGGAAAGGAAAGGGATAAATTAATATAAGGATTAGTGGAAAGGTATAAATAGGAGGGAGGGACTCTAAAGGGGGGAGGACTATTGGTGGGAGGTGGTCATCAAGAGCAAAGTACTGGGGAGGGGGGAAGGGAGAGAGGGGAAAGGGAAGAGAAAATCATAACTCTGGGTAAATAAGATGGCAGGGAATACAGATATAGTTATTTTAACTGTGAATGTGAATGGGATGAACTCTCCCATAAAACAGAAGCGGGTAGCAGACTGGATTAAAAGCCAGAATCCTACAATATGTTGTTTACAAGAAACACATCTAAAACATAGAGATACATACAGAGTGAAGGTAAAGGGCTGGAGCAGAATCTTCTATGCTTCAGGTGAACAAAGAAAGGCAGGGGTAGCAATCTTTATCTCAGATCAAGTAAAAACAAAAATAGATCTAATTAAAAGAGATAAGGAAGGAAACTATTTTTTACTAAAGGATACCATAGACATTGAAGCGGTATCAATACTAAACATATATGCACCAAGTGGTATAGCATCCAAATTCCTAGAGGAGAAACTAACAGAGTTGCAAGGAGAAATAGACAGTAATACTATACTAGTGGGGGATCTCAACCTTGCTCTCTCAGAATTAGATAAATCAAATCACAAAATCAATAAGAAAGAAGTTAGGGAGGTAAACAAAAGGCTAGAAAAGTTAAGTATGGTAGATCTCTGGAGGAAATTGAATGGTGATATAAGGGAGTATACTTTTTCTCAGGGGTTCATGGAACTTACATGAAAATTGATCATGTGTTAGGGCATAAAAACCTCAAAATCAAATGCAGAAAAGAAGAAATAGTAAATGCATCTTTCTCAGATCATGATGCAATAAAACTCACATGTAATATAAGGCCAGGAGAAAATAGACCACAGGTTAATTGGAAATTAAATAATCTAATCCTGAAGAATGAATGGGTGAAAGAGCAAATCATAGACATAATCGATAATTTCATCCAGGAGAATGACAATAATGAGACAACGTACCAAAATTTGTGGGACACAGCTAAAGTGGTTATAAGGGGTAATTTTATATCTCTAGATGTTTACTTGCATAAAACAGAAAGAGAAGATCAATGAACTGGGTTTACAATTAAAAAAGCTAGAAAAAGACCAAATTAAAAACCCTCAATTAAATACCAAATTGGAAATTCTGAAAATTAAAGGAGAGATCAATAAAATTGAAAATAAGAAAACTATAGAATTAAATAAAACTAAGAGTTGGTTTTATGAAAAAAACAACAAAATAGATAATCCTTTAGTTAATTTGATTAGAAAAAGGAAAGAGGAAAATCAAATTGTTAGTCTCAAAAATGATAAAGGAGAACTTTCCTCCAATGAAGAGGAAATTAGAGTAATAATTAGAAGTTTCTTTGCCCAACTTTATGCCAATAAATTTGATAATGTAAACAAAATGGAGGAATATTTACAAAAATATAGATTACCTAGGTTAACAGAAGAGGAAATAAATCATTTAAATAGCCCCATATTGAAAAAGAAATAGAACAAGCTATTTTCCCTAAGAAAAAATCTCCAGGGCCAGAAGGATTTACATGTGAATTTTACCAAACATTCAAAGAACAATTAATCCC
>JAJPUD010008168.1:71437-83937 GCA_023553655.1 Myrmecobius fasciatus | reverse complement strand
TGGGCAAATCACTTAACTCCCATTGAGCCTCCAAAACAAAAACAATAACAAAGAAATATAGCCAAATCATTCAACCTTTCAGTGCCCTAGGAAACTTCTTAAAGCTAAAATTGGCTGATAAGTTGTCAGTCTGCATCACTTAATGGAATTATCACAATTAGAATTCCTTACACTAATAAAATTAAAATTCTAGACCAAAAATCAAGAGGGGATACTAGGTGCTGGAGATACAGAGGACAAACTTTATGGCATACATCACAGCTTGTTTAGTGCTTGATCCTCTTTTAATATTTTATTAAGGTTTATAATTGGAAAAAAGAAAAAAAGTTCCTGGAGTGAGGTCATTGTTGTCTAGTTTCTGCTGCTACTGCTACACTACTGGGAACTATACCTTAATTCACTTACTTTCTCTCATTTTGACCTCTTTGTTACAGCTGTCTGTTTTTTAAAATATATATTTTTAATTTTTATCATATTTATTCCTGGATATATCATTTTCTCCTACCCAACAACCTTCTCTTGTAACAAAGACAAAGAAAAGAAATAGAGACATACAGAGAGAAATAGTCTAATAAAAATACCACCCAAGTCTGATACAATATGCAATGTTACAGCCATATAGTCCCTTAGCTCTTTAAAGACATGGGGATGATCCATTTTCTCACCTCTTCTCCAGAGCCAAACATATTGATTATAATCATGTGATGTTCAGTTGCATGATTTTTCTTCTCCTTCAAATTTATACTGTTGTAATCATTATGGATATTGGTTTCCTTGTTCTGCTTATATCACTCTGCATTAGTACATAAAATAATGAATACTTATCTAAATACTTCAAATTCACTGCTTATAGGTAATGCTATTTCATTATATTCTTTTATCATTTTATTTGGACAGTTTCCAGTTAATTAACATCAGTTTTATTTCTTGTTTATTTTTAACCACAAAAGTACTGAAATTAATATTTTATAATATTTTGATATATTTGATCATGCTATATATACAGAGCAGAGGGATCTCTAGGTCAAAAGCTATAGATGGTTTAGGGCCTTTTTCCTATCATTCCTAATTGCTTTCCAAAATAGAATAGCCCATATTCACATATTGTTTTAAGGTTTGAAAAGAACTTAATATACATTGTCTCTTTAGAGCTCCATCCCCAACAAACCTATGGGAGGTGCTAATGTTGCTTTCATTTTGTAGATGAAGAAGTTGACCATGGTATATAGTACAATTAAAAAGATAATTGGTGTTTGAGATAGGAAGACCTTGAATCCTACCTCACTTCTGACACCTACTGGTTGGTCACTTAACTGGACAAGTCAATTAATCTCTCAGCACTTGAAATGACTCTAAAACATTGGAACATTGGAAATGACTCTAAAAATTGGAAATAAGGTGCTGGAGCAAAATGTTAGAGGAAGTTTTTCACCAAGAATTCCCTTTGCAAAAGAAATCACAAATCTACTCTTTATCATTTAAAACAAGAGGCTTAAAAAGGCTATGTGACTAGCCTACAGTTACATAACTATTAACATCCAGATGGCATTTGAAACCAAGTTTTCCTTCCTCCAAATCCAAAATGTAGATCTTATGATTAAAGCAGATATTTGAAAGTCAAGTTTAGACTTGCAATATCTTCGAGTTATCCTGTTGTCTTGTTATTAGAAACACAATAAATCATCAAAGAGGAATATACATGAGAAGCAACATATTATGCTGGGTGGAGAGTTGATCTTTAAGTCAGAAAGAACTGGGTTGAATCCTACCTCAGACCCATTTGGGTTGTGTAATTCTGGGTCAATCAGATAAGTTCTCACTGTCTACAGATATCTCTCTAGAAACAGTTGCACCAATAAAATCCCAAGTTCTGGACCATTCTCCACCCTCCCACCCCATCCCTTGGAAATGTAGACAAAACCTATCATTCACTTGCCAGAAGTTTTTTTTGTTTGTTTCTTTGTTTCTTTGTTTTTTGTTTGTTTTGTATTTTTAGTAAGATTGCTTGCAATAACTTTTTCAAGAGTTAGTACTGCCTTTGTTCATAGATATTATGTTATTTCACTGATTGCATTTTCATAACCAACCAAACAGACGCTTTTTTATTTTCACTTTTGGGTGAATCACTTTAAATGTAAAGAGCAAAGATGGAATCACACAAATTTTTTTATCCTTTTCTTCAGCATGAGATTATGAGGTTATTTTTTTTTTATCTTCAAAGACCATGTTTTCACCACCCCTGAAGTCAGGAGGACCTGAGTTCCTCAGACACTTCCTATTTATGTGACACTGAGCAAGTCACTTAGCCCCAATTGCCCCAGAAAAAACAAACAAACAAACAAACAAAAAAAGACTATTTTCTGAAATGTTCTAGCTTCTGACATATAATCACTTTATCTTTCAGAAGATAAAGTATTTAAATGTTCCATATGACTAAAGCCAAGTTTTATTGTAAGAGACCAAGAGGCTTAATGAACAAATTATTGAACCTTGAGTCAGGAAGACTTGCATTCAAGTTGTACATGTAATATAGAGTGATCGCATGTCTGGTCCTAAAAAAGTCACTTACTGGCAAAGTATCTCAGACAATTCTAGATTGAATTATAGTCTAGAGAGTGGATTATCTACATTTTTGACAAGGTTACCTAAACCTTTGAAATCACAAGTCCAGAACCAAAAACCAAAACAAAGACCAAAAAAAGCATATAAAATAAAATCATATCATAAAAGTAGTTTATTAAAAGTATAGAGCCATAGATCTTTATACTTTTAAATTTTATTTTTTCTTACTCAAAATTCCTGGCTTTTTTCTCTTTAATGCAAAGAAGTTCAAGATTGAAGATTATTCCATCAAATAGAAAGCTAAAATGTTTGTGCATTTAATTATGCCAATGTAAGTGAGAACACATTCTCATCTATATTAGCAGAATTTATATGGTTGGCATTGAATCTAAACATCTCCTATGCTGGTAAAACTTTTTTAAAATAAAGTCATAATTACAGACACAAAATAGAAAAAAAAACTATTGTAACTTCAAAGGAAATTATAATGGAATCTCCATAGTCCATGAATTCTAAAATTCTTTTTAGTTAAACTATATAATGCATGTATTACTTAGAAATATATCTTATGATTAAACATTTCATGTTCTTTTACCAACTCAAAAGATATATTAGTGATCTGTGATTTCATAAATGTAGGAATTTTGTCACCAGGGCAGATCACACAATCTTTATTTTAACTTAAAATCTTAGAGAAGTCCCTGATGATCAGAGACATTAAGTTGTTTGCCTCTGGTCAACACAGCTTATCAGTTTCAGAAAAAAATTCAAACTCAGTTTTTGACTCCAAGTCCAAAACTATTCCATCTTGCCTCAAAATCCCCAGAGGGGCATTTTCATTTAAAAGTAAAACCAGAGGATCCATGAAACATAAAACTTCATATTTCTCTAAAGCTGAGGAAGACAATGGAGTTTTTTGTTTGTTTGTTTTTTCTTTTAAGTCCTTATTTTGTTTTCTGGTAACAATGGTTTTATCCAATTATCAACAAACCCTTTGTAAGGTGCTCTTTGGTAGAAATACCAAGTTCCTGATTCAATCTCCAGTATGGATCCCTGCCTTATTACCCTTAACCTTTCCCCTCTATTCATGTGTGAACAAGTAAAATTTGAGTAGGGTCTTGACCCCTGTCTGTGTTAATACAGGCACTCAGGACTCTTGTCACATGTACTCAATTATGGGAAAAGTCTCTTCATTTTCTCAACCTGAAACAGAGCTTTTGTGTGTAAGATGTGACTTTTCTCCTTAAGAACTTGAAGTTCTGCCCTGAAAGAAGGGAAATAATGTCTTTATCTGAATAACCAGGAAAATGTTTTTAAAGAAAAATAGGACACAATGAATTGTTCCTTTTATCCATGAATCTGTCATGTGATAAAACATTAAACTGTGGGTGGAGAGCAAAAATAGATGAATTAAAGCTAATTTACTTGTGATCAGTTTACCATCTTTTAATTGCATTCAATTATACTCTTTTGCAATTCTAAATAGGCTTATATTGCTCCTCTGCAGTAAAATTAATCTATTTTTTTAACCTCATGAGATATGAATCTTTGATAAGTTCTGCCTTTGCAAAGATTATCTTTTTAGTGAAATTGATTAGTACAGGTAGAAATGTGTTCTGCCTTTGCAAAGATTATATTTTTAGTGAAATTGATTAGTACAGATAGAAATGCATTTTGTTTAAATACAGTATAACCAACAATAATTAAAAAGGAAATAATAGAATGTTTTCACTTAAAGATTGCACTTATTGATTGATGCATATTATATATAGAAGTGATAGAAACTATACAAATACTGTAGGTTGCCAAAATTTAGCACCTCCAGAATCTGCAGTTCTAATTCCAGACAAGTCCAAGAACCTTCATCTGTCAAAGCAACTCTTTCAGAAAAGGATCCTGTTACCATCTACCAAATTATTGCCTCCAACATATCAAGTGAGCCAGACTGTAGGAGAAAGACACCTCAAAAGAGAGACAGGAAGTAATTTGAGCTTAATGAATCAAAACACCACCTACACTGGACCTAGATGGAAAACATCTCAATGCCTTGAAAACATCAATGTCCTTCAGACAATCAGTCATGTGTCCAGCCTGGCCTCAACCAAATTCAGGAGAGCATTCACTGTGAAAAAAAAAAGCCCACTTTCTTCTCTATCACCATGACTAACAGTTAACCAATTGCCACTAGCTGATAGATAAGCCCTGAGAATGGCATCCCATCAGTTCACCATCACACCATCAAAATAATATTTTGACAGGAATTAGACCTGTGATTTCATTGATCTATTAACCCTCCATTGAGGAAACTTTCTCTACAAATGCAAGTTGGCACCTATTCTTACAAGTTCCTCTTTGAAAGTTGCTTCTGATCTTTTTTAGGTCTGCCTCAGACTATTCCCCTAGAAACTGAAGATAGACTGACACATTGATAGACTTTTCAAATGTTAACAAAAAAATACTTAGCTATAGGAAGAAAAGGAGATTCAACAAATATAAACATGAAACATAACTTGAATTTATCCAGCTTATTAATGCTTCTTTCCCTGAGTTACCCATTGCAATCTACCAGCCAAGCATCAGTTGTGATGCTGAAACCACTTGGGCCTACTTTGTACTCAAATAACCAGGAAAAAAAAGAGATCATTAGCTTAAAGCTTTAGTTCCCTCATTCAACAAAAATTTGAGGATCACCTCAATAGATTTTCCAAAAATATATCTTATGTTATATTTTTGGGATTGGGATTTTGTATCTACTGAAACCTAAGTATCTGAGATGTGAAATAGTTTATCTTGCCTAGCATTACATTGCTATGTGTCAGAGACAGATTTGAAACTCGTTCTTATTCTGAGCTGAGTTTACTAATCCTTTTACCACATTGGTAGAAACAATATTCCTCACACTATTCCTGTTAACAAAACCCCTTACCAATTATTTATCTAAAATGTATAAACCTTATCTAATCCTTAAGAAAACCTTCTGAAGAAGGTATTATTATTCTTACTTTATAGATGAGAAAACTGAAGCTAAGATAGATTAAGTGACTTGAAAGTATTTCAAATAAGATTGGAAACATTCAACAAACATTTATTAAGTATCTCTGTGCTAGGCACTGGAGATTCAAAGATAAATATCATGCAGTCCTTAACATCAAGGTAATTTATTCTATTTAATTTTTCAAGGTACAATTCAAATCTAAATTTGCTGACTGTAAATCTGATGTTTTATTCACTATGTTATGCTTAGTAGATTGGTGGAAAATAATCATTGGAAGAGGTCAGTAACAATTTTGCCACAATCTTTATAGAAAAAATTTATATTTATACTCAGTTAAATTCATGAGAATCAACATAATGGTCAGATACCTAAAAGGTACAATATAAGATATGGTCAAAATCCTACTAAATCTAATACATTTCTCCAATTTACTGGTTTTCCACCATCCTGATTAGACTAAGTTATCTCTGGAGTTGAATCATTATCTCCATGGATTAAGATCATCAGTATGGATAAGATCTCAATGGAATATGGAATAAGATCATCAATCTCCTCAGTCCTCTGTATTTAACCAAGCCTAAACAATATCTGATACTATCAAATTATCCTTTAGGATACTATGGCCTAGTCAATGCTGATATCTTGCCATCTGCTCTGTTACAATTTTATATTTTCCAATCTTATTTCATCTTTTGTTCATGAAGCAATAGCAAAGTCCATATTATTTTTCATTTTGGAAAAAGAATGACAATCTACTGTTCTATGACTCAATGTCTGGATTCTTAGGCCAAAATTCCCTTTTCTGATATTTGGAATAGCTTAATAAAGTCATCGAGAGCAAGCAAGAACTGTCTCTTTATTTTTTTTTTTTTGGTCTCCCCAGTGCCTAACATAGTACCTGAGACACTGTAGGAACTTAGTAAATATTTACTGGTTGCTCTCTTAAAATCCTCTATTAGTCTACAAATACCTAGGATAATTCATTGTCATGTTAGATGTGTTAGCTTATTAATTTATTGTAAGAATGTAAGGCCTGAGGGATCGATACAGGGGGAATGGAAGGTGTAGTTTGGTGTTAGTATTGGAAGAGAAGAAGGGAAAATAGCCTGAAACTTGTTTCAGTGAAATGTTTTGATTTCTCTTAAAATTATTCCTAAAATAATAAATTATTTTTTAATATTACAAGAATATCCTTTTAACATGTGTGAACTTTTTTGCATATTTAAATCAAGAAACATTTATTAATAATTTTACAGGTAGAAAGCTATGCTCTGTACCGTGAATAGTATAACATTTAAATTTAATATGGTTTCTATACTTCCATAGCTGCACTCTAATAGCAGGTTTTGGTTTGTACACAAAGACCTTAAATTCTGAGCTTACACAATTTTGACAATAATTTTATAGAATTATGATATTCTGTTATATTTATCCATTATTATTTAATTTGTTCATCTTGTCCCCAGAAGGAGGAACAATGAATAGAAGTTACAGACACAAATGGAGACTTGATGTCAGAAAACATTTCCTAACATTGAGAGCCATGGAAAAGTGAGATGCATATTCTTGAGATGTGATTACTTTCCCTTCGATGGAGGTCATCAAGAAGAAATTTGATGAACACTTACCATTTATGACATGATATTGATAAGTTAGTGTAGTTTGAACTTGATGGGCACTGAATGATCTGGATGATCCCCATAAATTCTGAAAACTTGTAATTATGTAAATCTGACCATCACTTTATTAGAATGACAAACCAGAATTAGTAATGATATAAAAGAGGAATGATTGTTAGAGGAAGCTCAGGAGTATGGCATCTATGGATCTATAAAGAGAAAGCATCTAAAGCAGGCCTGATTAACCTTTGGAAGTTATATTTTTTCACAATAATGTTTTTAAATATATGAAATAAAACACATAGAAATTCAAAGGAAACAATTTCATTAAAATAATTATAAAGAAAAAAAACAGACATCAGTTTAAGAATCCATTACCAGAAGAAGCAACAAATGTTGTGTGAACATCAAGAAAAGTGACTTTTAAAAGACCAATGCTATCAGTGGGAGAATGGTTGAATAAGTTATGGTGTGTGAATATAATGGAATATTATTGCTCTATAAGAAATGATCAGCAGGATGATTTCAGAAACTCCTGTAGAAACTTATGTGTACTGATGCTAAGTGAAGTGAATAGTACCAGAAGCACATTGTATACAGCAATAAAATTGTGTTATAATCAATTGTAATGGACTTGGCTCTTTTCAATAATGAGGTGATTCAGGCCAATTCTTTGTAGATAAAGCATTAATTTCTTGTATCATTTTTGTTTTGGTTGGAGATTATTGGTACTTCTATTTAGGATTTAGTTTGCATCCAACAGCTATCACTCATAAGTGCCCTATTGCACTTCTCACCATCAAGGATTTGATTTTTTGTTTTTGTTTTTATTTTTACTTTATGAGGAGCTATTTCAACAGAAGGATAATTTCACTCTGGACCTTATACTTAAGTATTTCTTCTAGTTCCAATACCTTTGACTTCCTTCTCCTCTTGCTCCTTAAGGGCAGGAACAGTATTTTGGCTCTTTATTCCTCAGTGCCTGGCACAATGACTGACACATAGTTGTTATTGTTGTCTAAATTTCATTTTTGAAGAGGACCAATGATACCATGGGTGATATCTTGTCTTGTGTGTAAATTAAACTTAAGTGAATCAGAATTGCACAAAGTCATCAGTCTCACTCTTTCTTCCAGAGTCATTTAAGTCCAATGTCAGGCAAAAGTCAAAACAACTGGTTAATGGCCTGGGATGCAGTAGCTGATATTGGCAACTTTAATGCCTGCCAAAGGTATAAGTACTCCCACAGTGCCTGTTTCAACTGCCTTTATGACAATTGGAACAAATTATTCTCATCTGCCCATTTCACCATGGCACACAGTAAGTACTTAATATCTATATTGACTGAAAATGCAAGTCAGGCCAGATACCTTAAGCATGACGGAATAGTTCTAGCCTTTGAAAAAAAAAATGACCTGTGTACATCAGCTAAGATAAGCATTAACTCCAAAAATTTAGCCATGACCCATCATTAAGAAACAGCATAAACAACTAGGTCTCCTAATATACTTGCAGTTCAATGATGAAAGGACAGTTTTTTACCATTTATATAACAACTATTCATATTCCTCATTACCACATACTTTTTAATTTTTTAAGTGCAGCTTGTTTTTATTCTAATAATTTGGATAGTTCTTCCAAATTAAAAAACAAAAACAAAAAGAAAACTGAGTATGACTTCACTTGCATTTTGTGATAAACTTTCCAGGGATATTACTCTTATGGCATAAGCAACCAGATCATAATAGGGAATATTAACTCAGCTCTTTGCTGTCACATTTTATCTCATTGCAGTGTTACACTATACAGCATTTTTCATCTGTAGTCTTGCCAACATATACTGTCAGGACAATATGTTGAAAACTACTGCCAGCAAGAGCTGCATTTTATTGTTGTTCCCTTTTCCTGCTCTTTTGGGTGATAATTTTTGAACAGTTAAAAGCTTGAATCACTTGGTGCCTTTGTTTTTGAGTTGAGGTGATTGACTAGTGCATTGAAAGGATAAATAATTTCTTTCTCAGAATTTACCTTTTGAATAGCATCTTCTCACAAACAGCCATTCTATAGGTTAGGTACATAAGACACAGTAGTAAATTGGTATAGTAATCCACTGTTTGATAAACCCAAAGACTCCAGCTTCTCAGACAACAACTTGCTATTTGATAAAAAGTTCTGGGAAAACTAGAAAATAATATGGCAGAAATTAGCCATTGACTGATATCTCACACTCTATACCAGGACAAAGTACATGATTCAGACATAAAGAGTGATACTATGAGCAAATTAGGAGATCAAGAAATACTTTATCTGCTAGATCTATATAGAAGGGAAAAATGTATGACCAAGAGACAGAACATTAAAAAATCCAAAATGGAAAATGTTCATTATATTAAATTAAAAACTTTTTGCATAAACAAAATCAATATTATCAAAATAGAACAGTTGAAAGCTGGGAAACATTTTTTACAGCCAATGTTTCTGATACAGGCTTCCTTTCTAAAATACATAGAGAATTAAGTCAAATTTATAAGAATACAATCAACTAATTTCCCAAATTATAAATGGTTAAATGATATAAATAGACAATTATATTAAACTAAATACTTTATAGTCATAACTAACTATATATATCACTATAGTCATAACATAACATAACTAAAACACTTTATAGTCATATGGGGGGAAATGGTCTAAATCACTTTTAGAGAAATTAAAATCAAAACAACTCTAAGGTACAATTTTATACCTATCAGATTGGCTAATATGACAGAAAAGGAAAATGATAAATATTAGTAAAGATATGGGAAAATTGGAACACTATGTATTGTTGGTAGAATATGAACTGATCCAACCATTTTGGAGAGTAATTTGGAACTATGACCAAAGGACTATAAAAGTGGGCATACTCTTTGATCCAGCAATACCACTACTAGGTATATATTCCAAAGAGATCATTAAAAAGGAAAAGGACCTGCATGTTTTTTATCACAGCTCTTCTTGTGTCAAAGAATTGAAAAATGAGTGGATGCCCACCAATTGGGGAATGGATGAACAAGTTGTGGTATACGCATGTAATGCAATACTATTGTTCTAAAAGAAATGATAGGCTGGATGATTTCAGAAAAGCCTGGATTTATATGAACTGATACTGAGTGAATTGAATAGAATCAGAACATAGTAACATTAACACTATACAATGATCAACTATGATAGGAGTAGCTCTTCTCTACAATACAATGAGTTGAGACAAATCTAAAAGACTTGTGGTGAGAAATGATGACCATTTCCAGAGAAAGAACTATGAAATCTAAATGCAGATCAAAGCCTATGATTCTTACTTTATTTTTTTTTTCATTCTCATAGTTTTCTCCCTTTTGTCCTGATTCTTCTTTTACAAAGTGATTGATTTGGAAAGATGTATACACATATAACTTGTGTCAGATTGTTTACAGTCTTGAGAAAGGAGAGTGAGGTGAAGAGAGAAAGAGAAAATTTTGAAATTCAAATTTTTCAAAAATAATTGTTGAGAAGTATCTTTACAAGTAATTGGGGGGAAATACTCAATTGTAAAAACATACACAAAACAACACAACAAAACAAAATAAACAAAAACAGCAATGCCAGATTGATGGACACATTTCTATTCAAACATAAACCAGTATTTTCATGTAGTCACAATAATACCTACAGTGACTAAATGTCATTGCATAATATATCATCAATGCATCTATTTAACCAAAATCCCTTCAAGAAAGAGTTTATCTTTAAGCTAGCTGTAGACTGTAGTAAAAGACTTTCACCCTGCATTAAAAGTTATCTTTTTCTTTATCCTAACTTTACCTGTTGGTCCAAAGTATCAATTGGGACATAGGAAGGCAGAAAAGAAAGATACCTTTAAGTGATTTTTTTTCAGTGATAGCTGCTTCTAACAATATGTTTTTAAAGAATTTTGCTCCCTTTGTTCAGAAGTATATTCTGATATACTGCATGCATATTATAAATTAGAAGTTTCTAAATGCTTTACTTTTAAACTTCTTCATAAAGATCTTTTGTAAACTTCATTTTAAGAACACTGAAATGAATACAATGAAGGGGCAAGGAAAGAAGGACATAAACACATATTTATTAAGCTTCTATTATGAGCCAGATGTGCTAAATTTAAAAAAAAATATTACCTCATTTCATCCTCACAACAACCCTTCGAGGTAGGCGTTATTACTAATCCTCATTTTATAGTTTAGAAAATTGAGACAGACAAAGTTTAAGCAATTTGCTTGCATCACACAACTAAAAAGCATGTGTGTTTTTTAAAGTAAAGTTTCTGAACTCCAGGTAGGTAGAGCACTCTATTTTTTTACATCTTCTAGTTGTCAGTAAATGAGGTTATGAGAATGTTGAGAAGCTTTGAGGAAAGAGGGACTTCTCAAAAGCAAAGGCTAAACACATTGTTTATACCTTCAGAACAGTATATTTATATAAAATGTCATTCATTTTCTAATTCAATAATATATAATACTAAATTGATCTATAATAAAATTAATGTACATATTCTCCTTCTTGAGGATAAATTGCCAAATCATTCATGTCTTATTGAGCCCTGCCTGTGTACTTACTCATGTTTTTTTTCTGAAGTCCTGCTCAGAAGATCTATATAATGTGCTGGTGATCCTATTCTAAGCATACCATCCCTCAGTACCGGTATAGTGCTCAAGCTGTCTTAGGATAATAACAGCAACTGACATTTATGAAATGTTCAAGGTTTTGAAAAATACATATATAGGTGCATCTTAAGATCCATGTGAGGTAAGTATTATTAGTCAGTTGAAGCAGCAAATCCTTACTAAGAATCTATCATTTGCCAGGTACTGAGATCAGTGCCATAGACACAAATACAGCAACAAAAGCAGTTCCTACTTGCAACATTAAGTGAAGTAATTATGTCAGTTGACCTGGACCAAACTATGATAGTTCATAAATGTTCACGTGCTTCCCCTTCTGAGATAGGAAGCTTGATTTCTTTCTTTTTTTTTCCTTTATTGCTTATGGGTTGAAGAAAGCCTCTTAAAACACTGATATAGGCAAGAATAGGAACTTAACATGATATCTATTAACTTGTGTCATCAGACATTTAGAAGTTTAGAAGAATATTAATTCTTGGGGATTTGTGAACAATATCATGTGATTTTCTTGCCCCCATTTGATATTTTTCCACAATTCTATGTTAAAACAATTTTTAACATTTGTTCTTTTTAAAGTTTTGGGTTCCAAATTGTATTTTCTTGTTCACTTTCCTCCCTACTCTCTTAAACAGTAAGCTATTCAAA
>JAJPUD010008168.1:39882-56107 GCA_023553655.1 Myrmecobius fasciatus | reverse complement strand
ATCTGGGGACTGTTCTATTTTTTCTCCGTAAAAGCTTTCTATGGTGAGAGCTCTCTTCTGCTTCTTGCTCATGATTTAAAGTTGGGATATTGGTCAAAACCAGAGAAAACTGCAACAATTTATATTTGCCCTGGGGCAGTTTGCCGAGTTGACTTCCGGTCTGAGGCTGGTCGGGCTAGATTCGCACCAGGACCACGTTTTCAGCTGTTTTCGATCCACCCCCTTCCAAAGGCAGATCTGCCAAAGCACCTGCCCGCAAGCAGAGCAAAGTGGCCCAGGCGTCTCCCAGGGGCTTCCTGGGTGCCCAAAATCCGCCCCTCTATCACAGCCCTGACTTCCGCCCCGGCTGGAGTCCGATGGCGACCAGCGGCCGATTTCCCCTGAGGCTAACCTTCTCCGGAGTTCTTTCAGGGTAGATCTTTGATAGAAGTGCGTTGTAGTCCAAATGCTTGGGGGTGCTCTCACTTAGAAACCAGTTGGAAGGCTTACTTTGTCTGGGTTTGAGGGAATGTCAGAGGGAGTTCACAGAGAAAGCTGTCCGCAGTTCGCCATCTTGGCTCCGCCCCCCGTAAATATATATTTATGTATTAAATATAAACAGAGAGACAGAGACAAAGACAGAGAGAATGATAATATATGAGAGTAGATATAAAGATTAACTGCTAATTAGTACAAGATTCAGAAAAGAAAAGAAAAAAAACTACAAGAAGATTATCTAGTAAAATGGGTGGATAATCTTGGAAGAAATGAGAAAAAAAGACAGATGAGAAATCTATAGAATGTGAAGAAATTTTTTAAAAAGTACAATATGCAATGAGAGAGGGAATTTCAAGTCTAAGAAGTTTATAGGTACATGGGAATATATGATTAAATAAATATGTCTGATTTTCATGTATGAAGTCCTACTGATTATATTTCCCCCTAATTTAGAATCTAACTGATGTGACCTATGATGTGTGATTTGTCACCAAATGATGGCAGGTACCAAAAGCTGGGGATTGGTCATGTGAAGAATCACAATGGCCATTCTCTTTACCAAAATGTAGATTTATTTAAGGTAATAGGTTACAGACAAAATAAAGGGATACAATAGTCACCAGGAATGGTAAAGATGAAATAGAATTGGGAGAGCATATGAAAGACAAGTTTCTCAGTGGGACTCACAATTACCCCCTAGAAAGGGAGAACCCCATGAAATTGGGGCATGCCCTTAGCTGGAAGGTTAAATCCTGAAAGGAACTTAGCACCCTAGAAGAGTTAGCTGTAAGGAGGAGAAGTGGGTTTGAAAAGCATAGTGAAGTTAGGGGAGATACCACATGGCATAGGGGAAGGGATAAGAAGAAAGACACCACTAGGCAGAATGCCTTGGCAGGCTGATCCAAAGGAAGGTAGTAGTAGTCATGGGCCATAAGTTGTTTTATAAGGAAAATTTAGCCCCAGGAGACATGACTGGGATTTCTGACTGGACATGGCAAAGTGAGACTGCTTCTGGAGACCTCTAGAAAGTGGATCTTGGATTTCAGATTAGACAACCTCCCCAAAGGATGGGGCCATGGAGCTAAACTGATCTCTATCAGAACCTTCAGCGTGCTTCCCTCAGGTATCAATTCTTTACTTTCTCTTGGTTCAAAACAATATTCAGGGGCTCAGAACATTCATCCCAATTTCAGATTAGCTCTGGAAAAAAATTACCTCAATGACACACTAAAAACAAATGTCCAGATATTTATTGAACTTTTAGATCCTCATTCCTCAAACTCCCAGGAGGGATTGGGCTTCAATCCCTGCACTTAGAATAGGAAAAAAAAGAAAAATAATATAAAAGGCCAAATATCCAGATATGTTTCTTGGGGGACATGAAGCCTCAGAGATATAAGATGAAGGAAGAAGGATATCCCAAAGACTCCCCTCCTTCTCTTACTATAATACTGTGAGTGAAGGACTCACCTCCACATTCTGCTATGATTGCTGGAAAACCATATATATTACCTAAAATCAGGAACTCCAAACAGGTCTTTTCTGATTTTTAAAGAGCTTCCATTGTACTGGAAAAAAGAAGGCTGGGAGCGGTAATGGCAATATGTGTGTGTGTGTGTGTGTGTGTGTGTGTGTGTGTGTGTGTGTGTCTGTGGGTGTCTGTAGGGCTATACCATACTTATAAAAGTAACTCAATATACAGTATTCTGAAAGAAATAAAAAATGATTTCAAGAAGGAGAGAGAGGTAATAATTAGTGGAATCAAGAAAAGCTTACCTTAGGTAGAAAATGACATCTAACTTTTCCAAGAAAATTAAGATTCTTCATTGCAGAAGTGAATCAGTGACTCAATAAATTTTCATTAATCTAGACACTATGGATACAAAATATGACAAAAGACTGTTCCTGCCCTCCAGAAATTTGCAATCTGACTGAGAGACCTGTAATTTCATATGTACAAACAGACTATTTATTTATAAGAGAAATAAAACATATTGAAGGGAGGAAAGGCACTAGAACTGAATTGAATGCAGTAAGGCTTCCTGGAAAAAGATTTTAATTGGGACAAAAAGGAAGTCAGTAGATAGAGATGAGTAGGAGGAGTTTTCCAGGAATAAAGTATAGCCAGAAAAAATGCCTGATAGGGAATTTTTTATATGTTTGTGGGTTTGTTTTTTTTTTGTTGTTGTTGTTTGCTTGTTTGTTTGAAGAATATCCAGATGAATCAAAGTTTATGTGTTGGGAAGTAGGGTGTAAGAAAATTGGAAAAGTGTCAATATGAGAACTATGTTATAAATGTCAAATTGAGGGTTTTGTATTAGTCCTGGAAGTTTTTGAGGGGAAATGAATTTCATTGGGTGTGGGATTGAGGGAAGGAGCAGTAATATGGTCTGACCTATGCTTTAAGAAAATCCCTTTGGGTAGAGCCAAGTTGGTGGAGAACAGACCTGACTCTCTGTGAGTAGATTGAGCCTCTAAAATGATTTTTGAAATGACAGAACCCACAAATATTTGGAGTAATACACATTTCCAGAAGATACTTTGGAAGAACTTCAAAACAGGTGTGTTTCAAAAGGGCAGGGGACAATCTGCAAGCCCAGACCACAGCACAGGGAGCCCGGGGCAAGGAGCTGGGGCGGGGAACCAGAGTGTTGTGCATCCCACACTGGGGAATCTTCTGCAGGCCTCTTAGGCTACTTTGTCCAGGTTGCAAGCAGGTGTTTTGGCTCATGTTTAAGAATCAATTGTAGACACGAAATTGGAAGTCAGCAGAGAAGCTAGAACTAGATAGGTAGATTTGAGAACTCTTAACATAGAGAGATGGTCATTAAATCCATGGGAGCTAAGAAGATCATCAAGTGAACTA
Organism: Myrmecobius fasciatus; assembly: GCA_023553655.1. Lineage (NCBI taxonomy): Eukaryota > Metazoa > Chordata > Mammalia > Dasyuromorphia > Myrmecobiidae > Myrmecobius > Myrmecobius fasciatus. The sequence goes on along the minus strand of JAJPUD010008168.1, from coordinate 52,764 downwards.
CTAGTGTGGTAGGGGGGGAGAAGGAAAGGGATGTCAAATAGAACCCCATAAGTCATCTATGGTTAGAAGGTCTAAACTGATGAGGATCCAGTAAAGGAGATTGAAAAGGAGAAATTAGATTGGCAGGAGAGGAACCTAGGGAAAATGATTCCCCAAAAATCTAGTGAAAAGAAAGGATCAAGGAGGAAAAAGAATTATCAGTATTTATTTATTTATTTTTAACACGCATTGCTTTATGAATCATGTTGGGAGAGAAAAATCAGAGCAAAAGGGAAAAACCGCGGGAGAAAAAAAACAGAAAAAAAGAAGTGAATATAGCATGTATTTATTTATATTCAGTTTCCTTTTTCTGGATGCAGTTGGCATTTTTGGTCTGAAGTCTATTAGGATTGCTTTAGATCACTGAACCACTGAGAAAAACCAAGGCTTTCATAGTTAAGCAATGCACATTCCTGCTGTTAATGTGCACAATGTCATCCTGGTTCTGCTTGTTTCACTCAGCATCAGTTCATGTAAATCTTTCCAGGCCTTTTTAAAGTCAGATTTTTCATCATTTTTATAGAGCAATAATATTCCATTACATACATATATCACAACACCATTTCCCAATTGATGGACATCTACTCATTTTCCAGTTTTTGCTACCACAAAAAGAGCTGCTAAAACATTTTTGCGAATGTGGGTCCTTTTTCCCTTCTTTATGATTGAGGAGAGAGAATTAAAAGTTAAAGTAAAAAATAAGGATTGAAGAAAATAATCATTGGATTTCATAGCTAAAAGATCATTGGTAAATTTTGGAAAGAGAGTTTTGGGGGAATGATAAGGTTGGATTATAAGGGTCAAGAAGAGAATGAAAGGAGAGAAAATATGAGAACCTTTTGTAAATAGCTTTTTCAAGGAGTTTAGATACAAAGAAAAAAGTGATAGAGAATAGTTATCAGAAGGAGAAGGATCAATAATGGATTTTTCAAGATGAGTGAGACATGGGCATATTTATAGACAATAGAAAGTTAACTAGTACACAGGAAGAGATTGAAAATTAGTGAAAAAGGGGGAATGACAGAGGAGACAATCTGTTGAAGGAGACAGGATGGAAAGAGATTATCTCAAGAGGTAGAAATATTAACCTTAGGAAGGTGTAAAATCACTTTATCGTGTGAGACAAGGATGAAAAAGGACATAATTTTAGAAGTCATATGAGTGATGTGAAATGAGGAAGAGGGGAGAATACAGAGTTCATAGAAAATGTCCTATTTTTTTTTCATAGAATGTGACAAGTGTCTCAAATGAATGGGTGAAAAGAAGTTTGAGGAATGATGAAAAGTATTGGTAGTACAATGAAGGCACTGTATTCCAATCATGCTGAGGATGATGACACTATGAATCTAGGATAGTGTCTTGTATAAGGTATAATGAGTAGCATGGTTTAGCTGGAAAAGATAGTAACATGGGGAATAAGTTTAAAAAATTAGTTGAGGAAAACAGGTTCAGGAGACAGATTCAGGAATGATTAAATGATAAGGTATATATCTAATATGCTAATTCCAGAGATAATGGCAGATCATAAAGGATACTTTGGTTTAGCAATTCCCCTAAGAAAAGAGAGATCAATTAAGAAGCAAATATAGTTCAAGCCAAAGAGAAAGATTGTCTCAGGAAAAATGTGTCTGATGTTTAAATGCTTGATATAGGGAATCACCTATACAAAAGGTAGAAAAAGGGATACCATGTATAGGCAAAATTAGCCAATCAGTCTCATTTGAATGGAGATTGTATAAGAAAGAATAAGCTCTGAATAAAGAAAGGTGAACTAAATGACCTCAGGCTTCTTTCTTTAATATGCCTGTTACATATTGCATAAAATAACAAGAATTTAAATCCAGTTGTTTTGAATCTAAATCCGATGTTCCTTTCACTATGCCATAACAATCTGTAGTAATTTGGAGATAATAGAAATACTGACTGGCTAATGTTGTGGTATTACTCCTAAAAGTTAAACAATGATGTCAATGCATATTTAGGTACTTTGGTGATTATGCTAAATGGTACTTTGATATTTTAATGATTTCTCTATTCATTTATTATAAACATTTCTTCATGCTGTCTGAGTCATTTCTAGACTTCATTAATGAGGTGTTAAAAATTAAATTTGCTCTTCACAAAATACATCATTTCTATTTAAGAAAAAAATTGTCTTTATTTAAAAAAAAAAGTTATGAAGAAAATGGAACCTTACTTCCCTGAAAATATATTTTAGATATCTCTGTTGGACAATATAAGCTCATGATAAAGCATAATTACTTTGCTTTAATGAACATGAGAACCCCATGTCATAAATATATAAAGATATAATCATATTTCATATGACTAAACTATTTCACATCTCTATATATAGTTTCACAAATGAATATGAATATGCAAATAAATATTACATTTTTTCTTATATGAATAATCTTCATATTATAATACTATAAGTAAAAAAACACCATAATATTTCTTCAGAAAATAATTGTTATTTTCCCCCCAGAAGTAGCTCTATTTTCAGACAATAATTGACTTCGTTTGGATGCCATATTTAATTTCTTAGATTTACATGACAGAAATTGAATTCCAAATATAATTAAAATTTAAGAGTTTAATAAAATTAATGTGATTGGGAAAATATAACATTTTGAATAGTGTTTAATTTCATGTCACATGCAAGCGTAATTCTTCCCAGAGAGAGGAGATAGTATCATTTCTCTCCTTTCCTATCTTTGCTCTTTGCATCGGGTCAATATAATATGTCATACTAGTTTTTCTGATACCATTATTGCTTAATCATTGAACATGAAAACCATTATTAAGCTAATTGTCCATTCATTATCACTTCAGTACAGATAATCATTTCCCTTATTGCTTTTTCATGGTCTACTTACGTGAAAGAATTCTTGTTTTTAAAATAAATTCAACTTTCTGACCCACAGAAAACTTTCTTCCCTATTACTATACCTATAGACAACAATATGGAAAGTGATATTTGATTTACTACTTAGAGAATAAAAAGTCCAGATTGAGAATTTGAAGTGACAAGCAAAATCATAAAATCTCAGAAATCAATTACTCCAACCATTCCCTGAAATATGCCTCCTCTTCTAATGAATTCCCAATACATTTTCTTGTAGTCAATTCACTGACCTCTCCAATGACATGATTCCCACAATCTTATGTTTCTGGCAACTCCTTCCAGGTTTTGATACCTCAAATTGCTTTGTGTTGAATCCAAATCTATCTCTTCTGAGCAATTGATGTATCCTTCTGGAGGCATCCCTCATGGTCAATCATGATGTATTAAAAGACAGCCAGCATATATACCTAGAATCCTACTTTTCTTCTCTAGATGAAACATTCTCCATTGAACTATTTGCTCCTAAGACATTAATTTGTTCTTTGGCTTGTTTTATTATCCCATTTACCTTACTCTAGATATATTTCACTCATCATCATTCATCTTTAGTTAAACTAAACATCATATTTTGTATTCTTCTTCATTAGAGTTAATCCTAACTGCAAAGGACTACCTTGGTCTGTAGTGAGTTCTTTTTAAATAGACATCTTCCAATAAAGAGTGAATAATCATTTTTAGGCATATTGAAATAGTAGTTCATGATGAGGTATAGATGAGATAAAATTGTTTCATGTGCTCCTTTAAACTGTGAAATTCTTCTAATTTCATGAGACTGTCACCACCTTTGGTTTAAATATTATATTATTAACTGAATTCAGCAAACAGGAAGCAGCTCCTAAGATCAAGTCAATGTTGAAGTCAGATAAAGACATCACATTTTTTATTGTAATAAACTGGTAGTTTCCTTCCCTACTTCATCCTTATCCTATTTTCTATATCTTTTCCTTTATGTGAACATTTAATTTTTAAACATATCAATTTTTTTTCATTTACCTCTGTTAAATTTCATTAGTTTGTTCCATTGTTGTCAACTTCTGAGAACTCTTTGTATTATAATGGTCATCCAATATTTCAGCAATCCTTCTCAAATTTATATCATTTGTAAGTTTGATAATTATGCCTTCTATATCTTTCTTCATCTAAATGACTGATAAAGATGTTCATCAAAACCAGGCAAAAGACAGAACCTTGAGGCAATGCCAGGTTCACGGTGATCTATTAACATTCTTCAGATTCAATTGTTGGACTATCGTCATTATATACATACACACACACACACACACACACATATATATATGTATGTATATATAAAACCATGCAGTTGCCTAACTATAATGTCATTAAAATCACATTTTTCTATTAGCATGTTAAGTTGTAAAGAATGCTGAAGACGCTTGTTTTGTAATAAATAAAGCAGCAATTTTTAATGATAAAGCAGCAATAATCATACTAGCAACTCAATACAGTCTTTCAGTCATGAATGGGCCTTAATCAGAAAGAATTGGTCCTCCCATTTGTACATCTTGCTGGTGTAACCACAGGCAAGTTCTTTAACCATTTCAAATTACAAAAACCTGTATAAGATTAAAAGTTTTTACAAGTTTGGGGGCAATTTTTCATCTACATTGGTGAAAAATTTGTACTACTTTCTGTGAGACATAAAAACGGAAATTTGATGTTTGTGGCAGCCCTTTTTGTAGTGGCAAGAAACTGGAAACTGAGTGGATGCCCATCAATTGGAGAATGGCTGAATAAATTATGGTATATGAATGTTATGTAATAATATTGTTCTATAAGAAATAATCAGCAGAATTATTTCAGAGATGCCTGGAGAGGCCCACATGAACTGATGCTAAGTGAAATGAGCAGAACCAGGAGATCATTATACACAGCAACAAAACTATACGATGATCAATTCTGATGGACATAGTTCTCTTCTACAATGAGGTAATTCAAACCAGTTCCTATTTTTCAGCAATGAAGAAAGTCATGCACATCCAGAGAGAGGCCCGTGGGAACTGAGTGTGGACCACAACATATCATTTTAATGCTTTCGGTGAATGTTTGCTTGCATTTTGGTTTTTCTTCTTAGGTTGATTTTTTTTTTCTTTCTAGATCTGATTTTTCTTATGCATCAAGATAACTGTATAGATATGTATATGCATATTGGATTTATCATATATTTTAACATATTTAACATGTATTAGACTACTTGCCACCTAGGAGAGGGAGTAGGAGGAAGGAGGGAAAAATTTGGAATAGAAAATTTTGCGAAGGTCAATGTAGAAAAAAATTACTCATATGTTCTGTAAATAAAAAGCTTTAATAATAAAAAAGACGAAAAACACCCCAGAAATTTGAGTTTTAAAAAATCACAATTATAATCCTACAAGTACTACCTTTCTCAGAGTTATTGTAATAAAGCAATTTGTAAATTATTTCTATTGTTATATAAGGACACAGTGGTAGATTGTGTAAAATGCCTTTCTGTGTAACCCCTGTACATACTATTCAATGTCTGTGTCATTGCCTTGATCTATCAACCTGTAGTAACCCTGTCAAAAAACAGAGATAAGATTAGTTTGGCATGACTAATTCTCAATGAACCCATATTATTCTGTTCTCTATGGGAGTCATCTCATAAATTCCAGAACTTGTAAAATTGCACTGTTATTTAAATGTATTTGTTAATTAAATGGAAATTGAAATGGCTATTTTTTTTTTTTTTGCTTTTTTTGTTGAGGCACTTGAGGTTAAGTGACTTGCCTAAGGTCACACAGCTAGGGAATTTTAAGTGTCTGAGACCACATTTGAACTCAGGTCCTCCTGATTTCAGGGCTGGTGCTCTATCCACTGTACCACCTAGCTACCCTGAAATGCCTATTTCTTGATGATCTTTCTTCATTACATAAAAGTAGGATTCATTTTTTGAAAATTAGAATCATAATTCTAAAAATTGAAAAAATAAATCTGGTAATTTCATACAAAACTCAAATTAAAAAAATCCACTATCAGGAGGCCACTCTCTTTTGATGTCTAATTTAGAATAACCAGACACTATTTGTTCTAAATAGGTGTCTTCACTTATATCACTGTACAGATGTTTCCAAGTTCTTGGTGACTAAAAGTATTTTACTCCCAACTTTCTTCCCTACTCTTTCATAAATAACATATTCTAGGGTAGTTATACGAAGAGAATCACCTTTATCAATTGGGAAATGTTCTTTTGGGCAACCTGAATTAGAAAAAGTGTTTTTTCACTGAAATTGTTATAAATGATGATCAATAGAAGTTATGAAAAGAACAGTAAAATTTTATATTTGTGCTTTATGTTTTACAAAACACTATGAAGTAGTCAATGCAAATAAATTATTCATGATTTTATTAATGGAGAATATTTGTCCATTATCACACAGCAATGATACATTGATATTATTTTATCTTCAAATTCAGAATCTGTAGTTTTTCTAGTTAAAATATTGCTTCTATATGTCTAGTACACCATAAGTTAAAGAAGATTTTGTGAGTTCTACTATGATTCTAATTTGAATAATGATTGAAAAATTACATGTCCAGAAAATGCATTCTGATTTTAAAACATACACCTCAATGAGTAAGCTTTTGGAACATGTGCCTTTACTATAAATTAGGGACTAAATGTATTTTAAAATTGCTTCAATATTAGAAGAATAATATGCTAAAAGAAAGAGCGAATAACAGAAGTGAAAAAATTAGGTGCATTGGTATACTAAAATCTCAACTTAAATTTTTACTTAAACTTTGTCTTCAGTCTTCCTATACATAGATGAATATAAGTGGAACCATTGAATGAAATTTATTTTCTCTTGCTTATCCTTGAGGAAAGCCATTCATGAGCAAGGTCAACTTGTAACTCTTTCAAGACACATTCCCACACTGATCTCAATTCCCATGGCGATGTTTCCATTATGCTTTGCAACTTGTGCATGCACTCTGCCATATTCCATTCCTTTGCTGGTCTATTTCCTCAAAATACTATCACCAAACATGGCACTCTTCATCTTAGCTTTAGCTTATCTGTATGTGTTATGATTCTTTAATTTGTCTTTATCCAAATCATTCACAAAAGTGTTAAACAATATAGGGTCAAGCACAATTCTCTGAGACAGTCTACTAGAGACCTTTTTCCAAGTTAAAATTAATTCATTAAATCAAGTCAAAGTAATTATTCTTTGGTATATCCATTCAACAAAATCATCATCTATATGAAAGACTTTATTACATGGCTACCAATATTATCAGTATATTTCTTATAAAATATAATTGGAAGCAAATTGGCTCAGAATATACTATGCTGGACCTAAAATCAGGAAGAGGAGTTTAAATATTGTCTTAGGCATATGCCTCCTATGTTAACCTGGGCAAATCACTTAAGCTCTGTCTTTAGAAGAAAAATGATTACAACACCTAGTTCACAGGGTTATAATGAAATGATACTTTTCTTGCTTTTAATTACTTTTTAAATAGCATTTTATTCTTCAAGTGCATTCAAAGATAATTTTCAACATTCAACTTTGCAAAGTTTTGTTAAATTTTTGACCCTCTCCTCCTCAATCCAAGAGAGCAAGCAATCTGATATAAGTGTAACATGAATAAGTCTTTTAAACATATTTCCATATTTGTCATGCTGCACAAGGAAAATCAGATCAAAAGGGGGGGAAAACAACCAAACTTATGACCAAAGAAGAAGTAGAGAACATTAGGAAAGGCAAATGGACAACTCTGATTAAATTAAATTAAAAAGGTTTTGCACAAACAAAACCAACAGAAATAAGTTTAAAAGGGAAGTACAAAACATGGGAAAAAACCTTTACCGGCAGTGTTTATGGTGAGATCTCATTTCTAAACTATATAAAGAACTGTGTCACATTTATAATAATACAAGTCATTTGAATAGACAATTTTAAGATGATGAAATTCAAGTCATCTATGGTTATAAGAAAAATGCTCTAAATCAAATAATAGTAATGCAAACTAAAACAACTCTAAGGTACTGCCTCACACCTCTCAGATTTGCTAAGATAATAAGAAAAGATAACAATAAATGTTGGAGAAGATGTAGGAAAACTGGGACAATAAAGCACTGATGGTGGAATTGTGAAAGGATCCAACCATTCTGGAGAGCAATTTAGAACTATATCCAAAAAGCTATAAAACTGTGCATTATCTTTGACCTAGCAGTGACATTACTGGATCTGTCTCCCAAGGAAATCTTAAAAGAAGGAAAATATCCCATATGTGCAAAAATGTTCATAGCAATTCTTTTTGTGGTAGCAAATAAATGGAAAATGAGTAGATGTCCATCAGTTGGGAAATGGCTGAACAAGTTGTGGTATATGAAAATAATGAAATATTATTTTTCTATAAAAAATTATGAACAAGCTGATGTTAGAAAGGCCTGGAAAGTTTTCCATGAAGTGATGCTGAGTGAAACAAACAGAAGCAGAAATGCATTATACACAATGACAGCAAGAATGTGTGATGATTAACTATAAAAGAGTTGGTTCTTAGTGGTTCAATGATTCAAAGCAATTCTCCTCAACTTTAGACAGAAAATGCAATCTGCATCCAGAAAAAGAACTAAGAAGACTGAATGTGAATCAACACGTTCTGTTCATTTATTTTTCCTGTTTTTTTAATCTCTCCCATGTTTTTTTTTTTCCTTTTTGCTCTGATTTTGCTCTCCCAATATCATTCATAAACTAATGTGCATTAAAATAAGTAAATTTACTAAAGATTAAGAAAAAACAAGCAAACAAACAACAATACCAATAGGTGAAAACATATGCTTTGGTTCATATTCAGTCTCCATTGTTCTCTCTGTGCATACAGGTGACTTTCTCCATCACAAGTCTATTGGAATTGCCTTCAACCAACCCATGTTGAAAAGAGCCAACTCTTTCACAGTTGATCATCACATAATCTTCTTGTTACTCTGTACAATATTCTCTTGGTTCTACTCACTTCACTTAGCATCAGTTCATTTTTCCCCACAAATGTATTTTATTTTATTTTTACATGTATATTAACTTTTTAAATACATCTCTTTATGAATCATGTTGGGAAAGGAAAATCAAAACAAAGGGGAAAAACCATAAAAGAAAGAAAAAAATTAGGGAAAAAAAGTGAACATAGCATGTTTTGATTTACATTCAATCTCCATAGTTCTCTTTCTGGATGCAGATGGCATTTTGTATCCAAAGTTTATTGGGATTGCCTTGGAACACGTAACATCAATTCATATAAGTCTTTCCAGATTTTTCTGAAATCAGCCTACTAATCACTTCTTATAGGAAAAAAATATTCCAATACATTTATAAATTATTGATTCCTTCCCCATTTGATGGGCATCTACTCAATGAAATTATATTTTAAAAGTGCTTTGCAATTCCTAAAGTGTAATATAAATTTCATCTATTATTATTGTGCATTTTTCCTGACCTACCCAGCTCAGTAATTCTGTTATGAAATATACTGAAATTAGTCTGAGAAGATTGTTCTTCATGGAGTCATGCTAAGTCATTCTTGTATCAGGTGTCTGGTCACACAACATATCAGGAACAATTCAATCTGGATAAAGCATCAGGGGGTGGAGTTTGACCAAAAAGATATTACCTGTCAAAGCATAAATGGAGGTCAGGAAGATCAGAAACCTCACAAGTAGAAATAGCAAAAACATATTTGATCTTAATTTCATAGTTCTCAAGTTATAGAATCTTTCCTTCCTTTTATCAATTGTCACTAACTCCCTCTTTTCCAATATATTCTAGAATGTTATTAATAATTGAATTAAGTTTCTTGGCCTATTGATAGCAGACTTTATTCTCTTCCCTTTTCAGAAAAGCAGGATATCTTCATTTGTCAGTGTCATGGTATTTCTGTCATTTTTCATATTTGTCAGCATGAATAATGACAATAGCTAGTTTAACATATTGTTACTCATTTAATCTTCACCTTTGAGTAAGGTATTATTATTATCTCCACTTCACAGATGAGAAAATTTCACATTTCCATATTCTTTTTTTCTTCTTTCTTCTTCTTTTTCTTCTTCTTCTTCTTCTTCTTCTGCTGCTGCTGCTGCTGCTGTTTCCTTCCTACCTTCTTTCCTTCTTTTCTTTCTTTCTTCTTCTTTTGTGTTTAATAAAAGTGTGCCTTTATCTTTAGGCAATTCCTTTTCTGCCATATTGGAGATTTTACTCCATAGGTTTTCACAATTTCATTCTCCAGTTCTAATCTCTTTTTGTCTACCTTTCCCTATAGATTTTTATCCTGTATTTACCTATATTACTCTATTTACTCTCAATCTTAAGTATTTGAAATCTTCCCTATTAAAAATCCAGAGTCCTTGTCAGCTTATACCCTGGTTTCTGCTTCTATCACAAATTACAGGTAAAATAGATAATTGTCTCCCTTTCCTGTCACCATATCTACTTCACCAAATAATTTTTTTGCAAATCAGAATGAAATTCAGGATAGTAGTTACTCTTTCTTTGAAGAACAGAACTGTCATATTGGGAAATTAAATATATGTATATATAGCTATATCTATACATATCTCTATGTAGATATATATAGATATATTTCTATTTTCTCTGCTTTTTAAGGGAAAAAAAGTGCTAATAGATGTTCAAATGATTGAGGTTCCCCAATCACTACTATATCATTTCTTTTATTCAATTTTTTTTAATTTTCATTTCCTGACATTCTTTTTTTTTCATTTTCTGGCCCAGATGATTAGTTGTATGTTCTGATAACAATATTTATCTTTTGATCTTCCTTAAGCTTAATCAGAGATATCTAAGTGTCCTAGTGTATAGAATCTGAACCTGGATTGAAGAAAATTTCAGTTCAAATTCATTCTTAGACATTTACTAGCTGCATGACTTTGAATAAGTCACTCCTTCTCCTCTCTTCCCCACCCCATCCAGTTTCCTTATATATTAAACAAAGATAATAGTAGTACCCACCTCCCAGGATTGTTATGAGGATAAAATGAGATCTTTATAAAATAGTGTAAAATCCTAATGCTGTTTTAGTACTAAAACATTTTACATTTTATGACATTCCTCATACTCTCATATTCCTGGATTTCCCCCAATGAGTAGTAATAAAGATGGATTTAATTGATTTACTCAACCCCACCCCACTTTTAATAAGTGATAAGATGCCCTATAAATCAATTTTATTCATATGCCCTAGAACACTAAGTGTGAAGAATCTTTGAAAATCATTTGGAGTGAAATGATGGCAGACAGGAAGTCTATTCCAATTGACTTAAGAGATTTCACTAAGGCCTCTGTGTCTTTTATAAATAGTAATCCTAAAAAGTTGAATAAGTCTAATGTTTTAGCTGAACATGCTAAGAAGAAACCCCTTGGTGGATGGGTGGAAGTAGTCCTGTTTTGAACTTTAGTCAAATTTGCTCTCTTCCCTGTTTTGGTCAGAGGGGTATTCAAAGAGTCTAACAAATTATATCATCTCATATTCCCATCAATGTGCTTGCATCATCCTCCAGAATGAAAATGGCTTCTGACACTGAGAGATTGAGAGCCAGGAACAAACTGGACACAAGCTCATCTTGTTTAAGTGGAATTTCTTAGGAGCTTACAAAGATAAGGATTCAAACAACTCAAAATCGTAAATTATCCCTTCTGAACTTGTATTCAAGATTGAGTCCACTTTCATCTAGACTCTGTGTACTTATGGGAAGAATGTCACAGATACTGGAGGAGAAATGCTTTTATATCAGTCATTACTACTATATTACCTTACTATATATTCATTTATAATTCCTAATTCAAGTTGGCCAACTATATTGATTCTCAGATGAGATAATGTGGTATAAGACACCACATTGGGGGCTTGAGAGAATTACAATAAAGAATTATTCAACTCCTCTGGGGTACCTTTGAGATCCTGAAAGTTGGATGTACCCAAGCTCTGTTGATCCCAAAATTGTTTGTCCTTACTTCTTGATGACCACCTCCCACCAATAATCCTCCTCCCTTTAGAGTCCCTCCCTCCCCTTTATACCTTTCCCCTAATCCTTCTATTAGTTTATCCCTTTCCTTTTCTCCCCTCCCTCCTACCTTCCCACAAGGAGGGTCAGGCCTTTCTTTGAAGCCAAATGTGTCTGATATACTCTCTTAGAGTCCAATCTAACGAGAGTAAGGTTTACACAATACTCATCGCCCTCCCTTCTTTCCCTCAATTATATTAGATCTTCTATGTCTCTTTATGAGATTTTGCCTTATTTTACCTCCTTTATTTTTACTTTATTTGCCTCCTTTTCCCCCCTCCCCCCTTTTTCTTTTTCAGTACGGTATCCCTTCCACCTCTAATTTCTTTTCCATTATTATCAAAGAAAAATCAAACTATACTGCCATTCTTTAAAGGATACCTATAGTAGAAATATAGTTCTCAAGAGTTTTCCTTTTTACCTTTTTATGTTTCTCTTGAGTTCTCTATTTGGAGGTCAAATTTTTTGTTCAGATCAGGTCTTTTCATTAGAAATAGGTGAAATTCTCCTGTATCATTGAATGACCATCTTCTTCCCTAGAAGATGATGCTCATTCTAGCTGGATAATTTATTCTTGGCTGTAATCCAAGTTATTTTGCCTTTCGGAATATCTGGTTCCAGGCCCTTCGATCCTTCAATGTGGAAGCTGACAGATCCTGTGTTATTCTAATGACAGTTCCTCGGTATTTGAACTGTTTCTTTCTAGCTGCTTGCAATATCTTTTCCTTGGTGCGATAGTCCTGAAATTTGGCCACGATATTCCTTGGGGTTTTAATTTTGGGGTCTCTTTCTGGAGGTGATCGGTGAATTCTTTCAATGCCAATTTTGCCTTCTGATTCTAAAACATCAGGGCAATTCTCTTTCATGATTTCCTGGA
>JAJPUD010008168.1:21774-39482 GCA_023553655.1 Myrmecobius fasciatus | reverse complement strand
TTTCCTTCAGTTATCTTTTTTAGCTCCTTTTGTAGCTGGCCAATTGAGTTTCTTGATTCAATGCATTCTTTTTCCATTTTGCCAGTTTTGTTTTTCAGTGAATTGTTGTCTTTTTCCAATTCACCAATTTTGTTTTTCAGTGAATTGTTGTCTTTTTCCAATTCACCAATTTTGATTTTCACTTCACCATTTTTATTTTCCAGTGAGTTGGTGATTTTTTCCAATGCACCAATTTTGTTTTTCAATGAACTGTTTTCTCTTTCCAATTCACCAGTCCTATTTTCCAGTTTTTGATATTTCTGTTGCCCTGATCTCAATTTATTTCCCCATTCTTCTTCTAGCTCTCTTTTGAGATTCTTAATGCAATCATCCAGGTAAGCCTTCTGAAAGGGAGACCAACTTAAGTCTGCCTTTGTGGCTTCATCTGGGATTGTTTTCATAATGTCAGGATCTGGGGACTGTTCTATTTTTTCTCCGTAAAAGCTTTTTATGGTGAGAGCTCTCTTCTGCCTCTTGCTCATGATTTAAAGTTGGGATATTGGTCAAAACCAGAGAAAACTGCAAAGATTTGTATTTGCCCTGGGGCAGTTTGCCGAGTTGACTTCCTGTCTGAGGCTGGTCGGGCTAGATTCGCACTAGGACCACGTTTTCAGCTGCTTTCGATCCACCCTTTTCCAAAGGCAGATCTGCCAAAGCACCTGCCCGCAAGCAGAGCAAAGTGGCCCAGGGGTCTCCCAGGGGCTTCCTGGGTGCCCAAAATCCGCCCCTTTATCGCAGCCCTTACTTCCGCCCCGGCTGGAGTCTGATTGCGACCAGTGGCCGAATTCCCCTGAGGATAACCTTCTCTGGAGTTCTTTCAAGGTAGATCTTTGATAGAAGTGCGTTGTAGTCCAAATGCTTGGCGGTGCCCTCACTTAGAAACCAGTTGGAAGGCTTACTTTGTCTGGGTTTGAGGGAATGTCCCAGGAGTTCACAGAGAAAGCTATCCGCAGTTCGCCATCTTGGCTCCGCCCCCCGTTTGTCCTTACTTCTTAAGGAGGACCATGACATCAGGGAGGTTGTGCCATGATGTACAAGTGAATTAGATTTAAGTGAGGGAGCTTTGTGCAAGATCATCTCCCTCACTTTTCCCTCCAGAGCCAACTGGATCCAGTGGCCATATATATAGATCAGGAGGACTGAAGATGGGTGGGCATGGAATAGGAGATGCTGACCTTTTTAAACTAAGATGTTCACCAAATCTCAGTATGACTGACACCTCACCCATCAGTGATTAAGGGTAGATAGCAACTGAGGCAAAGAATCCCCTCTTTCACCTCATCCCAGAAATTTAAATAAATAACTAAATGAATAAACCTTGGAGGGGAAGACCTCCTCAGGATTTCTGACCAAAGAAGAAATGATGGGGGGGCAGAGCCAAGATGGCGGAGTGAAAAGGTGACTCTCTGCCTCTCCTCCAATCTTCTCTCAAATCAACAATAAAATAAGCCTCTGAACTGATCTTCAAGTCAACGAACTCAGAAATATTTGGACACTGCTTTGTTGTCAAACTGTGCATACCCTTTGACCCAGCAGTGTTTCTACTGGGCCTATATCCCAAAGAGATCTTAGAGGAAGGAAACGGACCCACATGTGCAAGAATGTTTGTGGCAGCCCTTTTTGTAGTGGCTAGAAACTGGAAAATGAATGTATGATCATCAATTGGAGAATGGCTGAATAAATTATGGTATATGAATGTTATGGAATATTATTGTTCTGTGAGAAACAACCAGCAGGATGATTTCAGAGAGGCCTGGAGGGACTTGCATGAACTGATGCTGAGTGAAATGAGCAAAACCAGCAGATCATCATACACAGCAACAACAGAATTACATGATGATCAATTCTGATGGACATGGCACTCTGCAACAAAGAATTGTCTCAAACCAGTTGCAATTGTTCACTGAAGAAAACCAAATACACCCAGGGAGAGGGATAGGAAATATGGACCACAACGTAACATTTTCATGATCTCTATTGACATCTGCTTGCATTGTGTTGCCTTTCTCTGATTCTTTTTTTTTTCTTGTAGATAGGATTCTTCTGGCATAACTTCTCAAGCATTTCAACATTATTAACATGTAGTGGACTTCCTGCCATCTAGGGGAGGGGAGGGGACTGGGTGTAAAATTTGTAATGGAAAGCTTTGTAAAGATCAATGCTGGGGAACTACCCATTCATAGGTTATACAAATAAAAAGCTTCAATTAAAAAAATTAAAAAAAGAAGAAATCATTATTTACATTCCATCTGAGTTAATCAAAACTCAAACAATGACCTAGGGCTTAGGATCTATGGGTGGCCAATTAGATCAGTAGTAGAAGTGTGAGTTTAAGCATCCTATCACCTTACACAGGCAAAAAGTATATTCCCTAAACATAAAGATCCACCCCCATCTTTTACCTATGCTATTCCTCTTAACTAAGTTTTATTATTGAATATTCAAAATCTAAACCTTGGTTACATATCACAAAGTCTTATTAATTCCTATGAAGTCAAATGTAACTATATGACAGATCTCTAGCTCACTTTTTTAACATTTAGATTTTTTTGTGTGTTTGAGAATGAATATCTTTATATTTTATATTATATATATATATATATTATTGCTGGATGATTTTTTTAGATTTTTTTAAAAATCTCCTGAGTAATTCTGAACCCCTACCCTTTTATATGAAATAGAACTTAACCACTTAGCAAAATTTTAAGTGCTATTAAAATGTGAGCAATAATCATAATAGCATATATCATCATCATTACCAAATCATTTCCACTGAAACTATCATCATTAAGCCTTATTTTTTAGCTGATAAGCTAGAATTGGTAGATTTGTGCTGCTTTTTTTTGCTTTTTCCACTTGGAAGACATTTTTATCATATTTGCAAGACTCTAGGAAAATTCATTTTCCCCTGCACTTATAATGAAGGTACCCCATTCCTAAAAACATCCCTTGATCTCTGTTTTAAGCCATGGTCCCAAAATCTAAAATCTATTTTTAAATAATATTTTGTTGCTTTACATCTACTTTCCATATCTTAATATCTTTCCAGAATATCTTATCTTTTCTTGAGTTCATTGAAGAAAATATAACCTCTATGACTGATGTCTTGAGTTTCTTCTCTGAACAATAATAAGGATTATTCCTGGTTATGTTTTACTTATTCATTCAAATCCCCAGAAATAGGTGGAAACCAACAATTTTAATGAATTTGGAGATTCCCCATTGTTTTCAATATTTACTCAAAAAAGATAACATTTTTCTAATATCAGATTTTCCAAAGTTTTCTTATGGCTTTTATCGATTATGAATAATTAGCACTTCTTGTTTCTTTTGTTCCCTCTTATGATTTTTCACCCAATAGAATCTTTGGCACTTGAACTTCATTTTTTGGAGGATATGTAGTTGCTATTGCTACTAAAAGAGTCAAATGTCTACTACTTGTCCTGAAATGTTCCATGGTGCATCTTCTCTTTGTGCTCCATATTTCATTCTTCTACTTTCAAAACTTTTGACATATTAGATTTCATTTCAATTATGTTAGTTTCTTTTTATTTGTTTTATTTCATATGGAATTCCTTATGCATTTAGGCACATACACATACAAACACATGTGTATGTATGTATGATAATGTGGAAAACCTAAACTTTTGGTGGAAGCAATTCTGCTCTAAGCATAGATAACATTTTCATGAATGTGGTAATAAGATGATCTTTGTGAAATATATGGCAGTCACTGAAAATTTCTTCCTATTTTCCACAAACATACTATAATTAAGATCCACAACTCATTCTTTCTAGTAGATTTTTGTAACAGTTCCTCTGGAAACTAGGAATAGACTAGGACAAGCTGATACAACCTTGAATTTCAATTTAAAGATTTAGAGGGGTATTCTATAGCCAACAGGAATTCACTGGTGCTTTGGAAAGTAGAAAAATGACACAATTGAAGCTATGCATTATGAAAATGAATTTGATAATAGCATATACAAGAGAGACTTGTAGGCAAAAGAAATAATAAGGAAGCAATTGTGATATTCTATGGATGAGATAATATAGTTTCAAATTATGGTTATCATAAGAAAAATAGAAAATGGAGAACATAGCTGGGTAAGACATTGAAGAAGCAAAAGTGATAAAAAAAATAATAATTCTAAGTTTATATTAAGAAGTGTGAGGAAGAATGAGAAATTGAAGATGATTCCAGAGTTTTAAGCTTTGGTTATGAGGAAAAAGATAGTTTCTTAACAGGAACTAAAAAATCAGGGAGAATAATAGATTTTAGCAGAAAATTGATAATTGATGAATTCAATTTAGTATAAGTTGATTTTGAGGAGCTGGTGATGCTTGTGTTGGGAGATAATCAGTAACTGTAGAAAATATGTCAGGAGTATTTAAGCATGAATTAGGAATTTAGTAGTTAACTGAATAAAGTGAATGTGCTGAAGTTGTGAATATGACATCTCTAGAGAAAAGATTAGAGGGCAAAGGGAGAATAGGATCAAAAAGAGTTTGGGAGTGCTCACATTTAAAGGGGGAAAAGAAAGAGAGAGAAGCAAAAGCCATAGATAAGTTATATGAGAAAAACAAGAGAGTTTCCAAGACGAGATGGACAGGGATGACAAAAGTTGCAGAAATCAAGTAGAATAAGAACATCAGAAAAGCTGTTTGATTTGGTAATTTGGTGGTCCTTGATGAACTTACGCCATTTTATTCAAGTTTAGGCATGAGAGGCTTGCTGAACAATTGTGTTGGGCTAATGAAATAAGAAAAATTAACCACATTAACTATTCAATTAGATAATACAGGGAAAGGAAAGAATCCAGGATGACTTGAGACTGACTAGTAACCCAAAAGTGATGGTGAAATTTCATAGGAGGCACAAGTTTAAGGAATAAGATTAGGAATTTCATTTTGTACATTAGTCTAAAATAACATGGGAATACTTAAGTGGAGATGTCCATCACATGTTTAGCTAATAGGCCTAGAATTCAGGAGTCAGTTTATAGGTGAATAAATTTATTTGAGTCATTTATTTTAACAAAAGGATGATTATTTAATCTTTTGAGTTTAAATAGTTTGAAAACTATTAAGTTCAACAAGGAAAAGTGTATGTATCAATGGAAGAAGATCCAGGACAGTATGTTAGAAGAGAATGATCTTTAAAACACTGAGAAAAAATGTAAAGAAGGCTAAGAAAGAAAAGTAAAAAATGTAGGAAGAAAAGTAGAAAACATCAGGGAATTCAAAATAGAAGGGAATATGGAAAAGGAGGGGATGGGACTATCCAAAACCACAGAGAGAACAAAGAGTTTGAGAATTAAGATAAGGCTAAGGAAAGAATCTTTATACCTAATTCCTTTAAACTGACCTGCTGCATATTTCCTACCTTGAATCCTGGAATGATAAGAAGAGAAGGGGCAGTTTTCAAATGTTCTTATTATGCTGCATTGAGAAAAAGATTTATACTTTGTTGGTGACTCCTTAGGGACTTGCTGTCCTAATAACCCATGTTAGCAAACACCTATCATGGCAGAATATATTTGCTTTTCCTTTATTTTCAGGCTCTCTCATGTGAAAGTATGAAGAGGCAAAGTCAGGCACATAGGAATGATAGCTTAGCATTGCTTCATTTATTTTGCTATTACTTGAAGATAGAAGTATGTCAGAAATGTCTTGGCTTGAAACACACCTGTGGTTTTCTCTTCTTGAATATAATCTCATTTCTCTGAATAGTAGAATTCATTATCTACACAGTCATTTTCTGACTAAAAGGTAAGAAATCCAGTACCTATAAAAATTTTAAGTTTTACATTTACTTTCCCAACATGAATGTGGGGCTTGAAATATATAGAAACAAAGATCTGACTGGTAAATAATAAAAAGGGATATTTGAAATTAAATATTAACTACTATCAAAGCATGCATTTTTAGCTGCATATGTTATAGCTAAAGGCAGCCCCAACTTACCCCTAGTGGACTTTAAAGCATTTTTTAGAATAAAAACCAGGTTATCTGACACACTTAGCAAATATTTTAACAGCACAGAAAAAAGGAATTTGCCATGTTGTCAAAGAATAATCTTTTTAAGCATGAGCCCAGTTCTACATTCCATATCAGACTCTGTCTTTCTAATCTCACTTATTTCTTTTTCTTCCATATTATCTACCCTATATCTCCACATTTGTTTCTTTTCCCTTGGCTGTGTAGAGCAGGATCAAATGTAATTCTTATGAACAATAATACAAATATTTGCTTTCTATAATTCCCACATGGCAAACTTGCAAATAACTTTTCTTTTTCAAGGTAGCAATGTTGGAGAGGGGAAGTTAAGTTTACACCAGAATAAGAAATAATATGATGTCATGTTAAGAATATCAGGATTCATGTCAGGAGGGATCTGGATTCAAATACTAGTTATGAGCTTTTCTAAATATATGAAATTAGTCAAGTTCATTGATTTCTGTAGTTTGTTTTCTTTAATTAGAACCAATATTCCATATACTACTTAACTGACAGAATCACTGTGGAGAAAATGATATGCAGAATATAAAGTCAGAGAGTCAATATGTATTTATTATATGTGCCAGATTTTGTGATAAACACTGTATAAATGTGATGTTATTACAAGACTGTGTTTCCTCATGTTTTCCTTAAAATCTTATATCTATTATAAAAATTGATGGAATTTGTGTTATCAAGTCAAAATTACTCAGCTGTACAGTATGATGCTTAAAAAAATTGAGACATACTTTCAGAGACATTTTATTAATTATGTCAGCATTTTAATAAAAAGAGGTTAATGGAACTAGAATGCTAAAGACAGTCAAGGCTTTGGCTCATGGCTTTTGTGTCTTTGTGATGATCTGATAGAAGAAAGTTCAACCTTCATAGAATGAGTTTTTGAAATGAGGACTTTAGAAAAAGGCAGAACTCTAGATCTCCCCAAATCATTGGTTCTTAAAAATCATTTCTCTCAACAAGCTATTAAAAACTTTGGCAAATGTAATCTTAGATCTGTAATAGTTGCTCAATTAATACAGAATTGAATTGCATAATGTTTTTCAATTCTAGAGGGAGAGTTTAGTTGTTAAATATAGTCAGAGCTGTTTTATTTTAACATTAGGTGTATCTATATAATATGCTCATATGTGTAATTTATAATGAATTATTAAATTATAGATATCCATCATATATTTAGATAAATTAAAATGCATAATGTATCTATATACACATGAAAACCCACAAATATATGTGTATATACACAGATAGATAGATAATTACACAAAATACATGTTATATACTCACATAGATCTGTATAAATATATTTTCCTTTGCTCATTTCTTGGTACAGATCTATGATTGCCCTGTGTAGAGGACTCTTGGTAAGGAAATTCCCTCCATCAATTCAGATCAGCAACAAATATAAACCTGACAATTTTAGAGAGCTATCTGGAATAAAGATTTCAGGAGAGTTGCCCATGGCTACACATCCAAGATGCTGCAAAGACAAAATTTGAGTAGTGGGCTTCCTTCTTCCTGAGCCTAAGGCCAACTTTGTGTTCTCTATGTAATATTGTCTCTCTCATTTAAATATATAATGCTTATATATAATTCATTTCAACAAGTAATTTATTAAGAGCCTAGAGTATACAATGATCTGAGTGGGATATAAAGATGAGTAAAAAACATAATGTGCTCTCAGTATCTAATATTTTGTTGAAGAGAAGGGAAAGTGCAACTATACATGTGCTTATACAAATGCAAATTGTGTGTGTATTTGTATACACACACATAAATATATGTATATATATATATATATATCATATGCATATTCATATGTTAGTATACACAAACACATTATATTGCAATACAGATGGATAAATCTATTGATTTGGATTCCTATGTATGTGCAAAACAATTTCCATTAGTTAGAAACACAGTTCTGAAACTTGAAAGGACTCAGTTGTGCTTTACTCCAAATTCTTCAAAAGATATTTGATCCTCAGAAAAAGCATTTGTTAATACTTTAAAGTTTGAAACTTAAGATCTATAAAGATTCTTTCTTTTTCTGAGAACAAAATCTATTCATATGTGATAGTTTTACTTAACAAAAGAATTCTGCTATATCCATTGCTGACTATTCACCTCCAGGCACTCTGGCACACCAACATTATACTGAGGGAAAAAAAAGACTATTTGTAAAATGAAGGCAATAGCTAAAAGTAGAATGTTAAGAAACCAAAGGATGTGATCCTTTTGCTTAGAAATAAATTTCATTTTGGAAAAATATAGTCATTTTTTTCTATCTCCAAAGTCTTGATTTTGGGAGTCATAAACATCTTTCAAGGCCCACATCAAAGTTTCTAACTGAAGACTTCTTTAGATCCCTTCAATGGTTTGTGAGTTTTTTTTTTGCTTTTCTAAATCAATTCATAGTCTTGTTTTTGTAGTATTTCCCATACTCTGCTTTTGCTATGCTTTATTTTTTTTTAATTTTGACAGTGTCTAGAGGTAGAAAAGATTTATTTTACATTCAGTTCCTTGATAGTCATGTCACCATGGCCAGTAACTGACTCTCTGAGCCTTTTATCTCATTGGTAATAATGAGGAATAATAATACCTCTAGGATCTAATTCACAAGGGGATTATGAGGATCAAATAAGACTAACTATGCAAAATGAGAGGAAAACTTTGAAAAGGTTTACACATTTTACACATTTTATTGTTATCCTATTTGTATGCTTGTAGTATCTGTCCTTGCTTCTCAGAGGAAAAGAATCCCATTGTTTCTTACTTCAGTATTTCAGGTGCTTAGCATCGCCTTAAGTGGCTAAGATAAATATTTAAATAAATGACTAAATGAATGAGTAAACAGATCATTTTGAACCTTATAGGGGAATATAGGGGAACTAGGATCAGAGAACACACTAAGAGAGTAATTTGTTATTCAGTGCCCAAAAGACTTTAAGATTAAAAATAGGTATTGATAAGTTTCTGCCATAGGAAAAAAAAATCTCACTATTTTCCTTAATCACCAGTACCTTTAAGAGAAAATATGGGGAGATAAAATTAACCCTGAAGATTCTATTCCTGGGTAGAAAACTATTTTCTCTCCTGCAGCTTTCTGTATGATAAAGGAAATACCATTAAAATACTTTGCAGAATTGCAAACTGCGTTCCAACATATAAGGCTATGGTACAGCAAACAATTAGGAGTAAAAGGAAGTAGTGTTTTTTTTGTTTGTTTGTTTTTTTTATTCAGCTAATTAAATTCAGAGCAAATAAAGTTTTAAGACTAATGGTCAAACTCACATGTAAAAATGTTTGTGGCAGCCCTATTTGTAACAGCAATGTGCAAAAACTTTTTAACTTAATATAATCAAAGTTGTTCATTTTACCTTTCATAATATTCTCTAGTTCTTCGGTCATAAATTCCTTCCTTCTCTAAAGATCTGATAGGTAAATTATCTCTTGTTCTTCTAATTTTTTTATGATATCCAAATCATATATCCATTTTGACCTTCTTTTAGTATGGGGTGTGAGATGTAGATCTATACCAAGTTTTTGACATATTTCCCAGCTTTCCCAGCAATTCTTGTTAAATAGTAAATCTTATTCCAGAAGCTGGAGTTTGGAGGGGGTTATAAAGTATTATAATGTTATAGGCCTTAATTATTGCCTGGTTTGTATCCTATCCATTCCATTTATCCACCACTTTATTTCTTAGCTAGTATCAAATGTTTTTGATTACTTCCATTTAATAATATAGTTTAAGGTTTGGTACTACTCACTCATCATCCTTTGTATTTTTTTCACCAATTCCCTTGACATTCTTGACCTTTTCTTCTTCCAGATGAATTTTGTTATTATTTTTTCTAGTTCTATAAAATAATGTTTTGGCGGTTTGATTAATATGGTATTGAACAAGTACATGAATTTAGGCAGAATTGCCATTTTTATTATATTAGCTTAACTTACACATGAACAATTGATATTTTTCCAATTGTTTAGATCTGACTTTATTTGTGTGAGAAATATTTTGTAATTATGTTTATACAATTCTTTGGTTTTTCTCGGCAGGTAATGGAATTATTTAAATATTTTATTTCTTCTTTTGCTAACCTGGGCAATTTATATTTTTGTAAATATTTATCCATTTCAGTTAGATTGTCAGACTTGCTGCCATAGAGTTGGGCAATATATCTCTTAATTATTTCTTGAATTTCTTTTTCATTGGTGTAAGTTCATCCCTTTCATTCTTGATGCTGGTGATTTTTTGTTTTTTTGGTTTACTTTTTCTGATGAAATTAACCAAAGGTTTATCTGTCTGAGCTGGCATGAATAACTTTTTCACCCCAGTGAGACTGACCTTTTTTGAAGTTTTTTCAGTCTACCTTGAGCTGAAGAGTGGTTTCATTCCATCAGATTCTGTTCAGAGGCTTGGTTTCATGTGGTTTTTGAGGGAAACTAGGAGAGCTTGAAGATCTTCCCCACTTTATTCTACCATTTTTGCTCTAACTACAGAACTCTTTTTGTATGTATGTTGTGCCACAGTTCCCATGTCTCAGTTTCCCTCAGTTGCTGTTTCAGTTTCCCATAAGTGTTGTGCCCCAAAATAGCAACCCCCACTTCCTGACCATCAGAAATAATTGGACTCCCATTCCAAAGGAATCATAAAACCTCCAGATGGCCCACCTTAATGTTCCCCTTATCTTTATGGCCCAGACTTACGGTCTTCCTTTTCCAAACTTAGCACTCTTTACTCCCTACCTGCCAGAACTGAATTTATAGTCTTAGTACTCTTCCTTACTTACCCCCTACTTGTCAGAATTGAATTGATAGTTTCCTTGGATACCAGATGTGCTCAGCTGTTCCCATGAGTTCTTTGTCTTCCTGGGCTATGGAGACTATAAAAATAGTAATGCCCACCAATGAGGTACTGAATAATTTGTGACATTAGTCCTATTCAGTCGGCTGACATGTCTGTCAGTCTAAACTCACAATGGACTGTATGCTTTGAGAAAAGAGTCCCAGCAGTCCCGATCCATAGCTATGGATTCTGAACTCTCAATTAACATCAATAAAGTATTACCTAATTTCCAATGTGTGATATTGTCTCAGTTTCTCCCTGAGCATTACATGTATAACCGTAATATATTATATTATATATTATTTTTAAAAAGAGTAATGGTCATTGCATAATAAAACATACTTCATTCTTTTAAGATTATACACACATATGTGTATGTGTGAGGGTGTGTTCCTTGTGTATATGATAGAGTCTAGAAATTTGTCTAGAATACATTTCATTTTCAATATTGGCAAAAAAATTTGCTAATTCGTCTATAATCTTCTAACCATTCCCCTTCATTAACAAGAGCATAAATAATAATTATTTGCATCTACCTAGTATTTTGCTTCATGGGATACCATGGCCAAACAATTTATCATTTAGTAACCATTGTACTGATGATAACTTTACTCTCTTTACCTAAACTGGCCTTTATCCAACACACCTTATTGTATATACCTAAAGTCACTGTAGCATATTAAAACTTTTATTCCACTAATATAGTCTTTGAAAAACCAAGGTCACTTCCATACCCTAATAAAATATTCAAGTACATCACAATAATCCTATGGGGAAGATGATGTAAATAATATTTTTCCTATTTTACAAATGTGGAATCTGAGGTTCTGAGAAAGGAAAGGGTATGATTAGGATGACATAAATAGCAAATGGCAGAACTGGCATTGAATCACAGTTCTCCTGGTATCAAATCTGTCACTCTATAATGACATACTCCTTCTGAGTGTTGTACAACAGAAAAGACCATGAAGCTAAGTAATATCTAATAAAACAAAATCAAGAGTCTGGAATGTAAAACATATCTTAAAATGAAACTTAATGAATTAACTATTTGGCTATATATTTATATTATTTTAAAAAAACAGTAATGAAAGAAGATAATATTAAGAAGAAATAGTTTACACTTAATCGTGAAAATGTAATGTGCACACAAATAAGTAAATGTAAAAAATAAATTGATAAATGACCAACACTAACAACAACAAAAATTAGGGAAATCAAGAAAGAATTTCCTAAAGAAGAGTATAAAGAAGTTTTGGATTCTAGAAGCAGAGGTGCAAAGGAACGGCATTTCTGCTATCAAAGTCCATTTTTGCAAAGACAGAGATAGGAGATAGAATTTTACATGGGATAACTATTCAATAAAATTTTTAGTTGACTTTTCTCTTTGTATCTTATAGATTTCATTATTAAAAAGAACTCTTGCCAGAACATATGATTGCCTTATACAAAAAAATGACCTGAAGGATACAGATTAGAAAATGTATGATTAGAAAGAAAATAGAACAATCATATAACAGTGATAAATAGCATATGTATAGCCAGAATGTTCCATTAATGTTCACAAGATGTAAACAGATGATTTTCCTTGAAAACTACATGAAACCAAGCCTCTGAACAGATTCTGATGGAATGAAACCACTCTTTAGTTGAAGAGAGATTAGAAGGAAAATTCAAGAAAAGTCAGTCTCACTTGGGTGAAAGGGATGCTCAGTCCAGATTAGATGGTGTCCAGGAAAACCCAGGAGAGGATTGTAATCACATCATATTAACAACCGAGATACTTGATTTTGGCTCAGCAGTATAGTAGACCAGTAAATCAACGTGCAGCCCCAAAGCAGAAGACAAATTGCAAGTGGGAAAATTAGGCTGTTTCCTGAAGAGAGAGCAGGTTGGGCTACCTTCTGCTTTGAGCAAGATAACAAAAACAATGGGTTCCAGTGCTCAAAGCCAAGACTCAGAGCTGCACAAAAAGCTTGGGACAAAGACCCCCTATATGCCAGGAGCAGATCTCTACCTTAAAAGTCACAAAATAGAAAAAAGAAAGAAAGAAAATGAATAAGAAACAGAAAAGAATATTAACCATAAAAAACTACTTTGAAGAGAGAGAAAATCAAAACACCAACTCAGATAAGGACAAAATGCCCACAGGGGAATTCTCTCTCTCTCTCTCTTTTTTTTTTATTAATACTTTTTATTTGCAAAACATATGTAAGGGTAATTCCTAAACATTAACCCTTACAAAGCTTTCTGTTACAAATTTTCCCCCCTACTCCCCACCCTAGATGGCAGGATATCCACTACATGATAATTATGTTAGAATACTTAAGAAATCGAATACATGTATAGTATTGCATCATTTTTTGTGCAGGAGAAATCATATCTACAAGAAAGAATAATCTGATAAAGGAAACACAATGCAAGCAAACCTCAATAGAGAACATGAAAATGTTATGTTGTGGTCCACATTTCACATCCCTCTCTCTGGGTGTATATGGCTCTCTTCACCAAATAATTGGAACTGGTTTGTACCATTTCATTGTTAAAGAGAGTGATGTCCCTTAGAATTGATCCTATTATAGTATTGTTTTTGCCATGAATAATGATCTCTTGGTTCTGCTCACTTCACTCAGCATCAGTTCATGCAAGGCTCTCCAGGCCTCTCTGAAATCGTCCTCCTGGTCGTTTCTTACAGAGCAAGAATATTCCCTAACATTCATATAGTATAATTTATTCAGCCACTCTCCAATTGATGGGCATCCATTCAGTTTCCAGTTTCTAGCCACTACAAAAAGGGCTGCCACAAACATTCTTGCACATGTGGGGCCCTTTCCTTCTTTTATGATTTCTTTGGGATATAAGCCCAATAGAAACACTGCTGGGTCAAAGGGTAAGCATGGTTTAATAACTTTTTGAGCATAGCTCCAAATTGCTCTCTAGAATGGCTGGATCCGTCCACAGGTCCACCAACAATGCATCAGTGTCCCAGTCTTCCCACATCCCCTCCAACATTTATCTTTATCTTTTCCTGTCATTTTAGCCAATCTGACAGGTGTGTAGTGGTACCTCAGAGTTGTCTTAATTTGCATTTCTCTGATCAATAGTGATTTGGAGCACCTTTTCATATGATTATAAATAGTTTTATTTCCTCATCTGGAAATTGTCTGTTTATATCCTTTGACCATTTATCAATTGGAGAATTGCTTGAATTCTTATAAATATGAGACAATTCTCTATATATCTTAGAGATGAGACCTTTATCAGAACCCTTAAATGTAAAGATGATTTCCCAATTTGATGCTTCCCTCCTAATCTTGTCTGCATTAGTTTTGTTTGTACAGAAACTTTTTAACTTAATATAATCAAAATTATCTATCTGGTGTTCAATTAAGAGTTCCAGATCTTCTTTGGACATAAATTTTTTCCCTCTCCACAGGTCTGAGAGGTAAACTATCCTATGTTCCTCTAATTTGGTTATAATATCACTCTTTATACCTAGATCATGAACCCATTTAGATCTTATCTTGGTGTGCAGTGTTAGGTGTGGGTCCAGCCTTAATTTCTTCCACACTAGTTTCCAATTTTCCCAGCAGTTTTTGCCAAATAGTGAGTACTTATCCCACAGGGGAATTCTCAAAGAGTAAAATGAATTGCTCTCAAACCCAAAAGCCTTCTTGAAGTGCTCATAAAATATTTTAAAAGGAAAAGAAGAGAGGTAGAGGAAAAATTACAAAAATAAATTGAAGATATGCAAGAGATAGTCAACCACTTGAAAAAGGAAGGAAAAAAAAATACTGAAGAAAACATTTACTTAAAAAATGCAATTGGCCATGTTAAAAAGAAAAAAAAGTCCACTGAATAAAACAATACCTTGAAAAGTAAAATTAATCAAATGGATAAAAGATACAAAAGCTCACTGAAAAAAATCACACATTAAAAACTAGAACTGGACAAATAGAATTCTGCTAATGATTCTATGAGACATCAAGAATCAACCAAACAAACTAAAAAGAATAGAAAAAATGGAAGAAAATGTAAAATATCTCATTAGAAAAACAGCCAATCTGGAAAATAGATTGGAGAGAGAATATATTAAATTTAATGATCTACCTGAAGACCATGATTAAAAAAAGAACCTGAATAGCATCCTTCAAGAGATCATCAAGGAAAACTGCCCTGATATAAGAGAACCAGAAGCCAAAATGTTCATCAAAAGAATCCATCGCTCATCCCTGGAAAGAGATTCCAGAAGAAAAACTCCAAGGAACATTGATGCAAAACTCTAGAACTATAATTTCAAGAAAAAAAATACTCTAAACTGCTAGAAAATAACAATTCAAGTATCAAGGAGCAACAGTCAGGATAACGAAATCTGGCAGCTTCTACAATAAAGGATCAGAGGGCCTGCAATACCATCTTCCAGAAGGCAAAGGATCTGGGATTCAACCAAGAATCCCAGTGAGACAGAGCATCATCTTTCAGGAGAGGAGAGGAATCTGCAATGAAGAAAGAGACTTTCAATCATTTATATTGAAAAAAAAACAAAAAACAAACAAAAAAACCAACTAAACATAAAATTTGATCTTCAAACAGAACTCAAGAGAAACAAAGAAAGGTAAACAAGAGGGAAATACATAATATTTAAAGGTTAAATTCTTTACATTCCTAGATGGTACTCTGATGTGATGATATCAAAGAAAAAATACATTAAGGAATAGAAAAAAATTGTCCTTGGATAAGAGGAAAGAGGAGCTAGAAGGATACAAATTAGATCATAAGAAGTGACACAAAAGATTCAGTGCAACAGAGAGAAAGAAAGGAGGGGGTGAGCATTGTCTCTAACTTAATCTCATCAGTTTTGGGTCAGAGTGGGTATAACATATTCCCTCTGTTGAATATAGAAATTAATTTTACTCTATAAGGAAGGAGGAGTGAAAAAGTGGGGGGAAAAGGAGGAGATGGATAGAAGGGAGGGTAGAAACATCAGGAGAAAGGGAGAAGAGAAGGAAGAAGTAATGATAGAAAGAACAAGTAGAAGGCAGTGTGGGTTAGAAACAGTACACTACTGAGGAGAGACAGTTTGGAAAGAGAGAACAAAAGTATATACAGGAGAGAAAATAGGATGGAGGAGAAATACACAGTTGGTAATCATAATTGTGAAGGTGAATGGAAACAGAAATGAATAGCAGATTAAAAAACATAATATTACAATATGTTCATTACAAAAATACAGATTGAAGCATACTTTAAAAAGATGATCAAAAGGAACCCAAAATTATTTATTTTTCTTGTTTTGTTTTTGTTTTGCTGATGCAATTGGGGTTAAGTGACTTGCCCAGGGTCACATAGCTAGGAAGTATTAAGTGTCTGAGATTGAGAGTCTAGATTTGAACTCGGGTCCTACCTAACTTCAGGGATGATGTTCTATCTACTGCACCACCTAGCTGCCCCATTATCTATTTTTCTTAAGTTTTTTTTCTTTTAAAACATGACTAATATGGAAAAGTTTTCCATGATTACACACGTTTAATCGATATGGTTTTGCTTACTTTCTAAATAGGGGTATATAGGAAGGGAGGGAAAGAGAGAATTTGGAACCAAAGTTTTAGGAACAAAAGTTAAAAAATGTTTTTACTTGTTACTGGAGAAAATAAAATAATAAATAAATACCCTCCTCCCCCCCAAAAAAAAACAAAAAAAAATGTAAAGAAATATAAAGGAAATATGTGCAATGAATTCTCTATGGAGGATAGAAAAGACCATGGACAAGGACTGCATGGAATATAAAAACATAGACATACTGTGGGTTCTTAACCTGAAGTTCTTAAATTAATTTGAGGGGACTCAAGAATTTGGAACCTTCAATACTATGATAATTATAATTCAATATAATTGATTTCCTTAGTATTCCTACACATTTTATTCCACACCTTTAAAAACATTATTCACAGAAGGTGTCCATAGCCTTCTGCAAACTTCCAAAAGAGGTCTAGGAGTTAAAGAAGTTTAAGGATGCCTGCCAGGTATATGCCAATCCCAAAATCTACTTTGATGAATTATATTTATAAATAGGCCAACATAATAGTTCTATGGGAATTTGCATTCTTTTGGGGAAAACATATATATATATATATATATATACATATATATATAAATATTCATTGATATCCTATCACATATATGTGTATATCACATGTATTAGTTTTTCCATTACAACTGTAAAGTATCATCTATCTATATACATTTATTATTAATTGATTGATTATGATATGGCACTTAAGTAATTAACAACATTTCAAGTACTTATTACCAGCAATGAAAATATTAATACTGAATTTACATAACCCATCTGTACTTTACTCTGGGCAGACTTCAGAGAATTATTTAAAAGAAATCATAGATAAGAGTCTCCTAGGCTGGGAAGCCATTCATTCATGGGTTTCAGTTTTGATTGTTTGAGATAAGTGCCCACATCATTACACTGATAAATTCAGTGAAGAATCAAAGTAATTCTATTCACAAACAACTATGCTGGAGGCACTACCGTTTAATAACAGTAACATCATTGTACCTCTCAATTTATTCCAGACACTGGCCATTTAGGATTAAAGGTCAATATCACATCTTGACAATATATTAGTCAAAGAAACACTAACTCCTTTTATCTTTCATATTCTTCTAGACTTTGAAATAAAGGGCAAGAAGGTTATTCTATTATCCTTAAATAAGCATTATCTTTTGGTGGGCACAGGTTCCACCTTGTGGTTTACACACACACACACACACACACACACACACA